>CAJQUW010007829.1:0-182225 GCA_907163375.1 Prostheceraeus crozeri
GTCTTTATCATGAATGAAATTCGGCGCGCGTTAAAATGTATTCTTTTTTCTCGCCAACAGAAATAGGTAAAATCAAATCACTTTGAATGTAAAGGTGTTGTTCATGTTTATCAAGTGTCATTGGTGTTTCTATACCAATCGTATGCGCAGCAGCAAACACAGTTTGTAGCATTGAAAAAACAAAGAGTTTTTTAAAATTTTTACTCATTTGACATTGAATGTCATCAACCAGTTTCTGAAGTACGCGTTGATTATCAATTGAAAACGAAATGTGGTGTGTCTTTACATCATATTTACTTTTCCATCACATGCTTCAACTTCTGTTGTATATAAGGATTACTACATGAATGAAGCTTATTCAACTGTATGATATAGACGCGGCATTATATTGATAGCAACTTTAGATTCTTCATAAGACTGGTAAATTTTCTTGATGCGATCGCCATAGATGTCCACCCACCATTCATCATTAACTGAATCAGCTTTAGTGTGATATTCATGAGAACCATACACCACACCGCTTCCAATAATAGCGTATAATGTCTTACAAAATGACGCAAGGTTGGAGAGAAATAAACTGTAAGTTTGTCATTATATTTCTGAATAACCAACTTATTTTTGTCCGCCATAATTTTCTCTCCATACTTCTTACCCACAGTCTCATTCCATCGTTTTACTAACTCAATAAGTGATAAAGGTTGAACACCACGCTTTTTCAAAATGATGCGTTCTTCGCATTCTACAACTTCATCATCAAATATTTTAATATAATGAAATTTGTTGTGATTCGATTTGAATAAACTTTTTTTAACATTTGCAGTAGCAATTGACGTTAGATGTAGTCCATGACCAAAACCAAGATGTGGATAGAATTCACTATCCAACCTCAGCGTAAGACCTTTAGTAAAAGAATGAAAGCGGAGGAACTGTCTCCCACTCCAATGATAGATAGTAAACTCATAAGCTTTCTGATTTTTATTCTTCATGATGGAAGTATTTACCACTGTTGAATGCCTTAATAATTTTCTCATTCCAAATGGCTCATAAGAATCTGATTTTATCTGAATCCATTCATAGTTCCACTTTCCATCTGATGTTAAATGTATGGAACTGAATGCATTATTCATCGTTATTCCATCATGGGTGCGAGGAGTCAATATCATTTCTTCCAAATCATTCACATTCTGAATATTGCTATCATAGCAAATACTAGAAACGCCAACCTCCCATTCACCTTCTAAATGCAGTGGGCGATTTAATTCTACTCGATAGTCTGATGGTTTATTTTTGGGAAATTTATTCATAGAAGCATTACTGGGCAAGTAGATTAGAAACGAGTCCTTATTTTCACTTTCCATATTATTCACATTGGAAAAATATAATAGCATACGTTTGCATTAACTCTTCATTCGGAAATGGAGTGTAATACTTGTCACAGCATCTTTATGAAAAGGAATCAACGCACCAGCATCGTCATAAATGGCAATATCAATTTGTGGGATGTAGTTTGATTTCAGCTTTGTATAATGCACTTTCTTGAAAGTATGCTCAGATAAAATACTGCAGCTTTTTGGCTGGTATGGTATCATTGCTAGCAATGGAGCTTCAACATCTCCCACACGTACATCTTCACCAATATTGGAATATATCTGAAAATAGTTAATACGACGCGATAGCGACATGTCTGCGCTAGCTTTGGTTACAGTACCACTTTTAAAGATATTTTGATCAAAACCAAAAATGTCCATTAGAGTTTTATCCATAATTAGTTCAATACCTTTTCCATTTATAGTGAGAGACAAAGTACCTTCTTTTTCAGAAAATGAAATATGTTGCTCATTAATCACTTCATTTAAATAATCTACAACCATTTTAACCGAAGTAATAATGCGAGGCATCAACACTCTTGTTTCATGTAAGAAACCACCAAAAGGCTCTACACACTTTCTGTATAAAGATACGGCCCATTCTGTATCAAATTGATTTGGCCTTTCACATGGTAAATGTTGCATATCAGATTTTCCATGAACAGCTGCAGAACGATGTCGTAAGAACTGATGAAAATCTTTTGAACAAACTAATACTAGATCATCATCATCATTTAATTTACTTATTGCAATATGATTAGATGATTTAATATAAGTCAATGTTGCCACTTGTTTACCATCAACTCGAAGGAGATAATTAAATTTCTTCAATAATGTTTCAGGAGTCATGCTTGTCTTTCTTGGCTTAATCACAATCTTCTTCACCAACGTCTTCTCATTTCTTGGAATAAGATCTACATAATAAGCTTCCTCTCGATATATTAACTGTTTATGACCACTTATGTGGTAATTAACGTTAAAATTATCATAGCTTGTTAAGGCGCTAGCGAGGTAGCCTAAATCATTTCTTAAACTTGGACTTAAACCAACAATCCAATCTTTCTCAACTACATGATGTACATAATTATAATCATCATTGTGCGGAGTAAATTGGACAATATGTTTACACGCTTTATTCAAGAAATCATATATAAACTTTTTACATGATAAGAGATCTTTCTTTGACCACTGTGGAATGTATACTCGGCACCCCTTTTCACATTGATAAGCAGCTGTACGCCTCATATTAATAGTCATCACCTCATGATCAAAAGTATAGACACAGTTGCTATAAACAAGTTGAGTGACACCCACTTCCCAATTCCCATTTAGCTGTTGTGCATGATCAATGGGAGTAGAAAAGAGTGCAGCTCGATTGCTAGTAAATCTCTTTGTAGCCGCATTGCTAAGCAAAATATGATAAAACGACATTTTTATATTGCCAATCTGCAACTTTGCATAACATCATGAAGACTTGGATTTTGGACTCTCTACAATATATCAGAGTTGATCGTGATGGAAACGTACATTTCAAAAATTCTCATGGTCATACATCAAGAGGAATTACATTAACATGGCGACAATTTGTCAACCTCAATGATATCATGAGGGATTTGGAATATTTTGAAACATTAAGATTCATCTCCTTGGGTGATCAAGTTTGGCTTCAACATTACAGAAATGAAATTCAAATCTACCATTCTCATTCCGCAAACTGTTTCTCATTTCGCAAATACAATTGGGAGAAGTATAGAAGATACATACATCGCTCCATCATGACATTTATTCGTCGTGAGTTCATCGCCCTACTATGCAAATCTTAATCAGACATGACTACCACACATCATGAGTTGGAAATTAGATTCCCTACAACGTATTGAAACGGATCATGATCGAAACGTCTATTTCAAAGATTCAACTGGAAATGTGAGAAGAGAGTTTGTTTTATCTTATCGTCATTTTCAATCTCTACATCATATCATGAAGGACTTGAAATACTTCTATATGAAAAGACATTCACGTATTGGAAATCGCATCTGGCTGCGCGTCAACAATCGGCGAATTCAACTCTATCATTCCCAACTTCATACTAACTTCACATTTCATCAAGGTAGTTGGGAAAAGTATAAAAAGGAAGGTACATCGCTCAATTTACTCATTCTTTCATCATGAAGCGCCATCGCTACACCATCGTCAACATTCTCCGTCGCTTCAGACTCTACACCAAAATCGATCTCACAACATTACACCAACAGCTTCCAAACAGCAAGTATTACCCGGGCCGTCCTCAAATGTTAGTGGTGAAGATGAACAATTCACGAAATCTTCAACTCTTCCCAAATGGGACTGTACAGATTCTCGGCGCCCTTTCTCATTCATCGGCGCAGTCAATGCGCTTAGAGCTACAAAGACTACTACGTCGGATATGGAAGAGGGAGAGGTGTGTGATGTCGAATCTGACTGTGGACAATATGGTGATCTCTACTCAATTGAGTGACAGTGTATCATTTTTGAAGATTCGTACCAGCAGTTACAGTTTGTGTTATGAACCCGAACTTTTTCCTGCAGCTCTCATTAGTTGTTGGTTACCTGTGCATGTGGCAATCTTTCATAATAGTAAAGTGATCATTACTGGACTAAAATCTCATGTACAAGCAAATATGATCCTAGACTATCTCATTGAGTATGTACGTACCCAGCGGATTGTAAAATAAAAAACAATTTTTCCAACATGATGTTTTTATTTCAAATCATGATAGAACTTACAAATCATTTTTTCATTAGAGGATGGATTACATGAAAAGTTTTGAATAATAGATGCAAATCGAGATACATGTAAACGTTTTAAGATGAAGTACAGTACAAAAGCACCACACGTTGATGAAAGTGGATGTTGTAGTATGCGTTCATTTCGCTGATATTGACGCGTATGTTTTCTCAACCACTGCTGTGTTGGTATATTTGGAGGTTGAGCAAGAGAGTCAAATAGTTCACCACGTCGGTCTTCTCCAATAAAGATCGCTTTCCAATGCTCACCGCCTAAATTCTGTGAATGAGTGTTTAGCACAATAAAGATGGGATAGTGATTTACTGCAGGTGGTAAGGTATCGAGTGAATAGACATTATCGAAAGCTTTCAACGTCGCTTCGTCTGCATTACGCTGCACTTTAGTCTTAATATCGTCAGCAGTCAACCAACTCATTAACGATTATACTGAAGAATCACGTCACGATACTTTGTAATTTCAATATTTGAATCGAAGACTGCATAAATTAATACATTGATCGTCTCAGGTAGTGTTCTTTTGAACGTCAAATCCAAACGAATATTATGAGGCACGTTCGCTTGACGATAGGGTGCACTAATATCGCTGTCAGCAGTCAAATCAAATGCATAAATAGTATATCCACTCTTAAACTCTTTCATAGTCAGTCCGTTGGTGTCATCCGTATTGTAAAAGCCAAAAACGTCCATAAAATCAACATAACTGCGCATAAATTGATCCGAAGCAAAATCTGTTTGTAGGGTGGACCAGGATGACTCACACCATTTACACGTAAAGCAATTTCACTTAACTGATTGTGTTTAAAATTGAAAGGATTCTTCTTTATATTACCATTAAATGCATCATTTTCAACCATTGCCACCATGAGGAGCTTCGGTGCTTCCGATGGAAAGAGGCCATCTTCATGAAACTCTTTTGATCTTTCGGAATTGTAAAGGTGAGAAGCTTTGTATGCTGAACGGGGTAAATGGCATTTTGGCGGTTAAGGCCTTCAGCATGCCCTCTAATGACACTTGGATTCGGTACTACTCGACGAATGTAAAGTGCAATATCTTCCACATGAATTCTAAAATTGTCAACTTTAGCAAATGCATTCAGCGCAAATTCAGGCTTATTCAATGTCAGCTTGAGTCGCATGCTGGTATTACACAGTAAAAACTTTGACTGTCTAAAGAAGTCTAAATTCAGCGGACCATATAGCTGACATACTCTACTATCTTTAATCATAGCAGATCGCTTTACAAAGCCACTGTTTGTTTCAACATCAAATTTTCCTGCTTCATCTCTGTACCATCCCATGGCTTCCATATGACTTTTTTGTGCTGCTGGATGAAACTGTGATACATGATTGAAATATGATTTATAGGGATAATCGCTTTGACCACCTTCCACCTGCTGCTCTCCAATCGTTAGAGAAACATCACGAAGTAATGTAGTCAATGGTAAATTGTTCAGTCCAACTTTATGTGTATCGTCAATAGCAGTTCCATCTGCTTGCTGAATTCTAAACCTCAAATCAAGCATCGCATAACTCAAATCTATGTAGTCATCACTACCACCAGGAATAACAAATTCAATGGGGCCAGCATTCTCAGCTGTTCGAGGATGATAATCTACAATACTTGAACTAAGAATATCTGTCTGTATGGCTTGTTGATCGAACAAACAAAAACCGGAAGTTTTACACTCCATGATTAGAAGTTATAGCAGCGTCGTCGTTTAGCGCCTGATGAATGATTAGAGCCTCTGCGACGTTTGCGTGAATGCCTTTTGACTGAAGATCGCACCTTACCAGCTCCGCGATGTTTCCTCCTTCCTTTATTCATTCGTTTAGGTGATTTCTTTCCTTGAGTAACACCAGCAATGGTCTGCTTCAATGTTTTTAAACCGCGTTCCTTCCCACGATTCAACAAACTGCTCTTAAAACTTCTACCTCTGGAAAGATCACTAGCAACATCACCAGCAAAGCCAACGGCATTACTTAAAACATTTCGTTTCAAAGATCTAACGACATTGGATATGAGAGGTGCTACAACAGATTTCAGTGCACCAAGTATGCTACCTCCACGTTGGCGGCGAGCACCGATGTAAATTTGTCCTCCGCCACTTACATAGGAGGGTCGTGAATAAAATGAGGCAGTTGGATTCATAGCTCAAACCCTAAACATTGTTAGTTACAACTTTGCATGAATCACTGTCGATTACTTAGATGAAAGATGTCGGCACGACGCATCCAAGAGTTCATACTTGAAGGATAACCAGCCCATTTAACAAGACACCATTCTTCACCTTGCCGTTTTTTACATCGAATGATTTTCTCTACCAAATATGTTTCACTTTCAGTGACTACCTCAATCTCATCGCGGTAAAAGCTACCCTCAATTTCTTCATTATCGTAATCTTTCAACTTGTAGGTGGTCGGAGAGTCTTTTTGATTAATCCTTGATACTGTAAATACCTCCTCTGTCCAATTCGGGAGGTACCCTTTAGCAAAAACACTTTTCACTTTTGAGATACGAACTTTATCGCCAATTTTCACATCACTTTTCACATGAGTGCGTTTACGTTGGAATGATTCGCGCACTTTATCTACATTGTCAGCATTTACATCTACTGGTCTGAGTCCAATAGAACGATGGATAGAGTGATTGTAGGCATGGAGTGTATCTTGTAGAACCTTTGTCCAATTTTGTGTCAAGTTGGCAGTAAAATGTCGCCACAAGCGATTTTTTAATGTGCGATTAAAACGTTCAACGAGTGCAGCTTTATAAGCGCTCTTTACACTAAACAACTCAATGTCATGCCTCTCAAATAATCTTGTCACATGCTGATTTTCAAACTCTTTTCCTTGATCACTCTGAATTCTTTTTGGAATGCGACCTTCTCGAAAAATTGTTTGGAATGCTTTTGCTACTCCTTTCCCTTCTTTAGTTTTTAAAGGTTGAGCCCACGCATAACGCGAGAAAATATCAATGACGGTTAAAATAAAATTATTGCCCGAGTTATGTTTTGAAATGGAGGCAACATCGCACAAATCTGCTTGCCACTGTTCATCGATGTCATGAACAATATAATGGCGGGTGCGGTACTTCTTTTTCGCTTGTTTGTGAAGTGTATAGGTAGCCTGACCCTTTAACCATCGTTTCACTTGTGATTGTGGAAGACCGCTCGCTTTTGATAATTTCTTGATAGATGCAAATCCTGCCGGATGTTTTACATCATAATAGATTGACTTCAAACGTTCAGTCGATGACGGCTGACTCTTTTTCCTCCTTCTCATCTTTTTGTTTTCTTGCCTTTCTACATTTACAACAACTGCAGCATTTAGCTTTAGCGGTTTTGCGATCGTGTTCACATTGCTTAGGGGTTTCATTATGAGAGCTGGCGCAGCAAGTGCAAGTGACAACGACATTCACCTCTGGCGGCTCATTACATGGCAAGCAACACATCTGCTTCATATTAATAGTCTGAGAACATGTATTTCCTGGGAGGAGCTGTTTTACGTTTTCCTTTTACCAGTTTTAGTGGCGATGTAGATCTACGTCGAGTTCTTCCTCTTGTTTGCTTAGTGAGTGTGGGAGGGGATGTAGCAGGTGACGCCTTAAACCAATTTGTTGGCATTTTCATCGCCTGAAGCATTGGAGTAGTAGCCACTGTTGAATCAAGTTCTTTCAATGTCTCATTATTTAAAGCAAATTTTGGCACATTATGCTTTTTCAATAGTTTAAGAAAGTATGACCAACCAGGTGGAACATAGCCCTGACGGCGCTTTCTACGTGTCGCATACTGAATCAAGTCTTCATAACGTGAAGCATCAATCACTTTATTTTCATCTGTAATGATTTCTCCTCTATCATTTACATTGAGATGGGGTTCAATACTGTTGAAAAGAGATATGGCATGTGCGCGAGATGCTAAAGGTGTAGCAGTCGATACAGAGTCACGCATCTTATTCTTCAAGTTTTTCAATTGCTCAACAGTTTCCGATTGTAATAATACAGCACGATGTGGATCTTTGATGTGAACATTTTGCTGATAATCTATTTCTTTCCTATACATTTGATTTGCAAGAGGTTGCTTTACTTGCTGCATGGCAGTCAATTGTACATATTCATCCTGAGGAATAACAATCATGCGAGAATAAGAACTCATAGTTTGTAGATAATCATGGGAGTTTTCAAAATATCACTTCGAAATATAAATTCTTCCGGACACTCTTGCGTAAAGTCAATGAATAAGTAACCGTATGGTTTTTCAGTAGCTGCTTGAAAAATTTCAATTAAGGCTTTTGATCCTCTGGGTGCAACTTGTCGCGCTAAAATTTCAAATTGACTTTTATCTCGCGGATTCTTGAAAATAGCATAATAGTGTGTATTCAGGTTTCGTGTACGAGCTTCTTTTCCATCAGGAAACAAATTTTGTGTAATATAGATGATAAAACACCTTTTATGGTGTGCTGCGCGAGTGAACATATCTGTAACATCTTTTGAATTCTTACTTTCTTTTAATAAATCATCCAATACAACAACATCATTAGACTGAAGTTTATCCACTGGAATAATTCCTTCATGTCGAATAAAGTTGCGACTTTGCAATTCCTGAAACAGCGACGGTTGATAAATACCATAACACCAAATCACTCGATTGATAGGTTCCTTAAACAACTCCCTTCTTTTATCCAATAAATTCAGCGTGAAAACAGTTTTACCTGCATGAGATGGACCTGATACAGTCAGAACTTTATCACATTGAAGTCTGAAATCCATTTTATTACTTTGAGACTCAACATTTGCATAATTAACGCTTAGAGCCAAAGATATTTCCCAATAGGTTGCCCACGGCAGGAGCTATCATTGGAAGTATTGCTGAAAGGAAACCGCCCTTTTGTGTTAGAGTTTTCCTCTTTCTTTGAAGGGCGACTTTAGGATTGGAGATGAAACGCAATTTCGTAGCATATCGCTTAAGTAACTTTCGTTGTTTTGGCGCTAATTTCTTCGTCCTCAACTTCCTCACATGAGAAATAATTTCACAAATGAATTTATCGTTAGCATGTCGTATAGCATTGTATCGCTGATTTGCTTTCATTCGTCGGAGAGCTTGAATGGCTGAAGAAAACTTTTGACTTTTACGTTTCGTCATTTTACGTTTCGCCATTTTCCGTGTTAGTCTTTGCTAAAACCTATCTTTACCACATTTGCATAGGTACTAACTATTGCGACATAAGTGACACTCGAAATGAGCAATGTCACAGTGGTTACATTGGCAAAGTTGAATGCAATTACGTATGAAACAGCGTTGACAAAAAGCATGCTTACATCTCTTGAAGATGCGCTTTTCATTTCCATCCTTTCGCTTACATACATCGCAACACATAGTTTCACCGTTACTGATGTCTATAGCAAGTCTTTTTGAAGATATGAATTTGCTAGCCTTTTCTAAATAATAGACGCATGTACAGAAGGAATATACTTCGAGAGTGAGCAGACATAGCTCGAAAACCAGTTGTGCTACAATCAAGTACCACTGCATTTTCAATTTTTCTTTATGGAAAGTTGAATGTGAATATCTGAAATCGCTTCAATCACTAGACTGCTACCATGATGGTTAAATGCGTTAAGACGTTCAGCAATTTTTATCATATGTCTTTTAAAAAATTCTTCGGGGTGATCTACCACTTCCATTGAATAAGAAGCAAAATGTAAAGAGCGACTTTCCACCTCTTCCTTTCCAAAATGACTAAACTTAATTTTCGCAACTAATCGCGCCATGACAATGCTATCAGAGAATGTATTCATTAACTCTAGAAATAGAGTGCTAGCATCATCGACCACTGCTTCGATGTCGGTCTCATCTTTATGAAAATTTATCACATAATCTTGAACAGCTCCTTTTAAACTTTGCCTATGAAAACGTAATGTTCCGCAGTCGTTTGAGAAAGACATGATCGCCCTTTAACTAACCCATCCATTGCATGAAAACAACAACTCTTCTCATAGTAACATTTATTGAATAACGGTAACAAGCATGCATTATAAATCAATGGTTTGAAAGAGATAAAATAGATACAGCTGATAACTATCATACAGCGAGCAATGATAACCATACAGGACTTTGGCAGTGTTGAGGTAAGGAGGAAAGAAGCATTGGTTATGAACGTAGCTACTACAACGAACAGACAAAATAGGAACACACAAATCCTTAAAACGTTTCGTGACTTCATGATAATGTTGATTCACTCTACTATCCCAAGGCGGGAGCAAAATATCATCAATGATTAGATTGGGAAATACTTTCCTCTCCTTATCAGGATTATTACAAAAGATGCGTATAACATTGAAAGCAGCTAACCATCGTTTAAAGTCAATAAGAAGAGCACTCTCACAAGAAAAGCCATAGTCTTGCAAATATTTCAGATTAAGTCCATGAATGTGTTTTCTCGCCCATTGATCAACATTGGGATCACAGTTGGCATGTTGATGATAGACACTAACAATCTGATATGTCCAATTGTTCATAGCAATAGCACTGAGCTCCTGTACAGGTTCACCCTCACAATCCATAAAAATGATGATAGAAGCCTAAAACGGAAATTTACACATCTAAGGAAGCGTTCTATAACATATTACAAAATGAAGAATTACATCGATGCTTTTCACGACAAAATACACAAATGATATGATGGCAACGAAGAAGTAAAATGTATCTAATAAGACCACGTCTACGACACTCAAAGCACATAAGCGAATTGTCATAGGGTAGAGTTAGGAAAGGACTAGTAATTCTCCTTCTTTGATTTGCGTTTTGATGTAGCATTCTTCTCCGACTTGCGCTTCGTACCACTGCTGTTAAGGATTTGATCAATTATGTCGTCCACGTTGGGTGGTTTCGGAATATATAAAATGGATTCCATATGCATGGAGAGAGAGGCTATTTTATTATCCTTGTGTCGACCATAATATAGCCCATTCACTTTGAAAAGGATATCCCAAGTACCTTCTCCGAGCTCATCACATCTGATGGGTATTGAATGATCTCCATCCTTCTTATAGTAAGTACACCAATGTGATACCGGTAGGCAAATGTGATTACCATCCCAAATCTTTCTATAGGGAGTATCCTTGTCATCTCTAGCCTTCCACTCTTGAGCAAGAGGAGTAGGAATGTCCATATTTAATGTCACGTACTCCTCAATAATATCAAGTTGGTGGCGAATGTACGGACTCACGGGGATCAGTATGTAGTCCCCATATTGATTGTGCATTATCTTGACATCCGTGGAAGGGAGCATTCCCGTTTGGAGTACTACGCTATGATCATCATAACGCAAGGCTTGTTTAAATTTACGCTGTAGCGGTGTAGGATTATGTACCTTGGATGTTTCTTCCACTGGCTTCAGTTGTAGATGATCTGACCGTAGCGAACCTTGTAACGTTTGACCGCCATTTTGTCCTACTAGTGCAGCAGATGGAGTAGATGCCTGAAAATGAAAAAAGATTGTATTAAGTTTACGTTCAAGGGAGGAGAGGGAGGGAAGTAGCGACTTACCATTTTAGTTGGGTAATAGAACAGGGAACTAGAGAGAGAGAAAATGTGCGTCCGTCACTCGTGTGATTCAACGATGGAATGATTCTCACTGTGGAAGGCTCGCTATTTATAAAGAAATGCTTGATTCTCATTGGATGATGATCCTCATTGGACAATAACATCAAGCTGATTCCAAATCTGGCCTCCGTTTTCCAATCCGATGCTTCGTTTTGAAGCTAGAGCCCAAAACGTCCCAAATTCTAACTCTGTCGTTTTTCACCAATGTCCCAAAATCTTAAATGGCGTCTCACATCTAAACGAAGACAGATAGGAACAAGCCGATTCTTTCATTGAATTTGTCTCACTCTTAGCTTTCAAACGAGCTATCGCACGACAAAATCCGTCCACTGGAAGCCAAAATCGAAGCAAGCTGTCCAGAGGGGGGGGGACGTCAGCGAAATTTCAGAATTTGATGAAAAATGTTTTGGTGACGGTCCCAGGTCGAAATTCCACACTTTGGAAAATTTTCAAAATTTTACCCATACAAAGTCACTCTGACACTTAGGATTTTTTCAGGTAAGCGAGCTCGGACCTAAAATCTTGTAACCGCTCTAACTTTTGAACGAAGACAGATAGGAACAAGCCGATTCTTTCACTGAATTTGTCTCACTCTTAGCTTTCAAACGAGCTATCGCACGACAAAATCCGTCCACTAGAAGCCAAAATCGAAGCAAGCTGTCCAGAGGGGGGGGGACGTCAGCCGAAAATTTTTTCTCTCCGATTTCGCTGGAAACATCCTTCCTAACCCAAAATTTCACGTAGATTCCGAATCTGGCCTCCGTTTTCTCATCCGATGCTTCGTTTGGGCGCTACACACCAAAACGTCCCAAATTCTAACTCTGTCGTTTTTTCGAAAAATGTTGAAAATTTTTTCTCTCCGATTGACTTGAAACTCACCATACATATAAAGAATTTCACGCTGATTCCAAATCTGAAATCCGTTTTCCAATCCGATGCTTCGTTTTGAAGCTACAGCCCAAAACGTCCCAAATTCTAACTCTGTCGTTTTTCACCAATGTCCCAAAATCTTAAATGGCGTCTCACATCTAAACGAAGACAGATAGGAACAAGCCGATTCTTTCACTGAATTTGTCTCACTCTTAGCTTTCAAACGAGCTATCGCACGACAAAATCCGTCCACTAGAAGCCAAAATCGAAGCGAGCTGTCCAGAGGGGGGGGGACGTCAGCCGAAAATTTTTTCTCTCCGATTTCGCTGGAAACATCCTTCCTAACCAAAATTTCACGTAGATTCCGAATCTGGCCTCCGTTTTCTCATCCGATGCTTCGTTTGGGCGCTACACACCAAAACGTCCCAAATTCTAACTCTGTTAAAATTTCGAAGAAAAATTTTTTCTCACCGATCGACTTGAAACTCACCCTACCGATGCAGAATTTCACGCTGAACACGAATCCGACCTCCGTTTTCTCATCCAACCACTCCTTCCACTCGAAACAACCCATTTTACAACCCAACATTCAGCAGATTGCACCAAAAACATCACACACTATAGCCTCAACACTAATCCTGGCGGTCGCCCAAGTCCACCACGACACTCTATCGTTCCAGAGGGGGGGGGGACTCAGACACGAAGCACCACGGCGGCCGACGACGACACTCTGCCGTTCCAGAGGGGGGGGGACGCAGCGATGGCGGCCATCTTGCGCTATCTGGTGTTCGCCGTTTTCTTACTACTGATTTGTATCTTCAGATTCACAGCGCACAGCTCGCCAAAATTTCCCGCAGAATTTGCTTCGGTACTTAAGTATGTGGATTTTTGGGTAAAACAAAGCAAATTTTGAGGGCTTAGGCACATAGAGACTTAGTATGCGAACAAATTTCATATGTAGGTTGCGTGCAACACGCTTCACACACATTATTTTATTTTCAATATTATTTTTGTATTTTTATTGGTTTTCCGTTAATACGTGGAGCAGTAAGAAAAACAGATAATGTCAGCAGTTCACTATCACTTAACACTACCTAGCCATGTCTACCTGAGGCACTGGACTTGCAAGCACCTCAAAATTAGTGGACGACAATATCATCATTAACAAATTGACATTTTTACAAATAATAACGGTGATCAACAAAAGTTCGCAAATTTCTAAATTCCTTCCGTAAATGAAAAATTGAAAAACAGTTAAGTAATGTATAAATTGTTTTCAAAGAATGAAATTTAGAAACTTGTGCTTTTACCGAAGATTATTAATTTGTGCATTTTCTGCCAGCAGAAAATGAAGTAGGTTCAATCGAATGAATCATCAGTTAATGAACAGGACCAATGTCATTTTCACATTTCACTCTCCAAAATATTTATTAATTTGAAAATTATGAATTTTGGAATTTTTAGTCGAAACATAATCTAATTAATTGTTGACATTTGCACTAAATGCTCTACTAAAATGAAGCTTTAACCTTATTACTCCTCCACTGCGACTGGGACGGTGCTGAATGACATGGTCAGATTTTTCTGGAGCACTGTGAATTGTGATACTCTTGGACTGAATGTATCAACTTCTTGCTGACTTCCAATGACATTTTAAGGGCGGATCATGATGATGAATGGTTGAACGTCAGTATTCCCCCATACTGGGGCTTTGATGGTGCTCACATAGTCAGACATTCATCTGGAGCGTTGTGATCTTTTAGTCCGGATGCCCTTCCTGACGACTTCCAGTGACACTTTCGGGGCTCGACCTCTGGACCAGAAGATCGCTAGGCCAAACATCTAACCACCGTGCCACGGAGACCACTAGAGCAAATACTTAGCTTTTCAAACAACACAATTTAATTTTAGTGGACCCTATTTGCTGGTGGAATAAGTGAAAGAGCATCGGTGGCGGAATGATATCATTAGAATATTTAGAACATACGAGAGAATGCAATACTCACCCGTAATCCGACGAAACAGAGACCATAACCTAATCCAACTACGACCACATTCTTCAAAAGTGATAGAAAAGCCGCAAGGAGTCCAGTTGTGCCACTGCCGCCAAACACATGAATATCGATGTGTTCTAGCACATACGTACAAAACGTATTGGCTTGAGGAAGCAATCCGAGAAGAAATAAAAGTGGAGAGGCAATGAAAATATATTTTAGACATGATTGAATGAACGATAAAGTACCGTGACTAGTGAGAGTTATTCCATAAAATGTCAGATTCGGAGGACCTGGAGCAACCAATCGCAACGCATAATTAGTTGCAAGGAGAAGAGTAGCAGTAATAATAAAATAAAAGGCTCGACTGAATACCGTTATTCGATTAAAACCATGAGTTGGTGAGGAGGAATCCGGTTGAACACTCTGAAATGAATAGGAATAGTTTGCACTACTGAGTCAAATAATATTGTAATAGTGCGAGCACTGTGCTTCAATCCAATTTAACGACCTGTTTTGTAAGACAGAAAATCGTGACGTTCAAATGTTCAAACAGATTTTGCGACTTACCTTCACGAGAGAATACTGACTGGCAGCCATGTAGAAGCACAAAGCAAAGATTGAGAGATCAACATATAGACCAGTATCAAGAACAAGTCCACCGAGAAGTCCAATAACAATAGACAACAAGACAGACAGGACCATTTCAATAACCGTTGCGTTTCTATCAAACAAAGCCATCAGTTGCAGACGTCCAAAATGAACCTTCACCTGTCAGAAAAAGGAATAAAAACAGCTGATAATTCATTGAAGATATTTATCTATGAAAAATGGAATAGGACAAATGATTTTCAGTTTATAGCGAAAAGATGCCTAGGTCTGTCATTGTAGGTATTTTGTTGGAAGAACCAAATAGATCGAAATATATTACAAAAAGAAAAATATTCTAATTTTGAACAGAACATCAGTTTAATTGGCCCTTCCCATAATATGCCTACTATGATTTTCTGTTTATTAAGCGATGATGTCTTGGCTTCTGTCAGACATCCAATAATGTTTACCGGTTTGAAAATTGGTTATCCGGTATTGGATGATCGAAATAACCAGTGATTTAATTCTACTTCTGATTTTCCGCAGATAACAGGATAGACGTGGATAAACAGGGGCAGGTCGACATGCCCTGGAGAAAAGTGAAGATGTTGAACCTTGACCCTCTCTCGTCAAATGTCTGTGGAAATGGAGACGCACAAATTGGAGTCAATAGTCTATCTAGCCCGGTCGGACGGGCTCGGTAGGCATAGAATGTGAACGAGTGGGTGATTTCGAAGGGAAAATTCGTTGGGTCTGCAGGAGAATGATCGATAGACTTCAAGAAATAATAATTATTATTCTAATACTACACGCGTCTGCCCTAAATGCCGTACATCAAATAATACTCGTACATCATAATCCCTGATAGCCTAAATATATCAGAAAAATTTAAAGCATCAGATTATCATGAGATCAGCGGTCAAGTTCGAAAACGAAGGCCGAGATATAAGATGCATGTGTCAGGCACACCATGCTACACGACAACGAAATGCGGACCAAATGAATCACAGTGGCGCTTGAATTCAATGATATGAGAATGGCACGTTGGATGTGTTGTAATCTGTCATTGTAAGTAAGAGGAAGGCTAGGGTTAGCAGGAATTGTGGACGTCACGCGATAGTAAGGACACGCTGCTAGAATGGATGTCAGACTTTGGTTAAAGCGAGGAAGTGAAATCTATGGACGCATCAGGGTGAAAATTAGCCATCCATCCGAAAAAGTCATGGACGAATAATGACAACAAAAATCTTTTAATACAAACAAAAGAAATAATCCAGTCGAATATCAATCACCAGCTACTGGGCGGACCGGTCCCTATTAACTCACCGGCTCAGGCATATATCAAGCAAAGACAGATGAAATAGCAATACACTTACATTCTTCCTGATTCCAGGCATCAGTTGCATTTTATATAGTCCAGTTCGGCTGCTTCGACCTGTAGGACTGCCACATATCATAGCTCGGATGGAATTTTGAGAGTCAGTGCGCCGATTACTCCAATTGATCGTTGATGCGTTTGCTAAATACTGATGAACATGAGTACGAAAGCGGTGGACATCATCGCGCTCCAATACTCCCAATTCGACTGGACGAAGGAAGTCCTCACTGTCTCGAAATCGTGATCGTCCATAGGTGTTGGGACTTACATGGTAGATGCTGAAAAATAGGAGTATGAGAGACTGCTTAGGATTCATGTAAGAAATTCATGTAAGATAATTCAGAGAAAGAAGATAATAAGAAAATAAGAAGAAGAGTAAGAAAATTCATGTAAGATAAACCTGGACTGATGTGCAGTACAACTACGTATATATCTATGCATGTAAGAGCACCCGACGTTTAGATTTTGCTTCAATTTTGATTCTAATGATTTCTTACATCATCTCCAGAACCAAATCGGCATCAGGAGTTTAAATGACACTGCCATTTCACAACATCTTTATGGGGTTTGATACGGCAAGTTAGAATCCTTGGGTCGAAAGATCCGCTTTGATGGATAAAGCCCGCTTCTCGTCACTCACTGAATCAACTGCATCGGTCTGGCTTCAAAAAGTGCCATCCCCTGGTCTAGGGCACAACATTGCAGCTAACGAAATGTCAGTCTTGGTACGCTGGTGACTTGGACTAACTGCTTATCTTCCCGCAAACCACTGTAGTGTCCACGATGCTCGATAGCTCATCTTGATGTAAGTGGACACCATGAACTCGCGTGCAAAAATGAGGTTCAGGCATTTCGAAGGGTCACAACAATTTGCGAGATATACTGGCTGAAGCCGCATTGTGCAGAAATGCCATATTGAGACCTTAAGTGTAGAAGGGAGCCGGTCTCGGCGGTTCCAATGAAAGACCTGCTGACATACTCCTACTTACGACTTAAAAATGATCACGACTTGTCAATGACCCTGTCCTTGTCATTCACTAGGAGGTATAAACCAAATACGTTGCTGCTAAAGGTCATACTAGTACATCGGACCACGTGCTAGCCATATGCGGAGAAAGAAGCATTGGTCTAGCAGCCTATTCCTGTTTTCAACAAATGGCTCGACTTCGATAGCTTAAGTGCTTAAGAGTGTGCTTATGTTTCATTGGCAACAGCACTTCCAAAGGAGGTTGGGGAGAAATGGGCTAGCAGCACACTTCTGCTGCCAGGTATCTTTCCATTCTGAACAAAATAGATATCGTTCACGCTTCAAAGTCAATGCGGTGCTAATTCTATGATTCTTTACATAAAATTTGAAAAATTTTAGACATGCCATAAACTTTGCTCATCTCAACTTTTCTCAACAATGGCTATGGTGCAAATTGCCGAAACATATTGATTAACTTTTTGCAAGCTTTTTATAGCAATAAATAACTTTTGACTTTTTCCAAACATATTTTCAATTATGCACGACAGTCAAGTCATATTTCCTCAGCTCCTCGCAATAAGGATAATCACGTGGGTTGACTTGGGATACAATTTTTCATTTCCTGAGCTGTCCCATACCATCAGAAAATATCTATGGAAATTCCAAAACACAGCAGGAAAGTATTCATTCATACACAGGGTGTCTAACAATGTCGAACAAACGTGCAAGCCCAAAAAGTAGTGCAAAAGTGCCGAGTAGCACATTTTCTATCTAAAAAGTAGTAGAATTGATACCATTCAAGTAGGCCTATAGCAAAATGCAGAAATAGCCTACATGTAACAGTTGGTTTAGTGACAAAATGTATCACTTTCACACATAAATTCAGTGATTCATCTTTGTCTTAACTTCAAATACCAGCTGAGCGCATAAGATCTAGGAATTCAACTCTTCGTTTTGGGATTTTAGATTATTTCAAGAAGTTACCACACGAAACTTACAAAATGTAGGTGCGGCTTACTAAATAGATAGGTTATCTTAACAATAATTAGCCAAGCTATACATGTTAAATATATGAAGAAAACTGTTGATACACTACGTTGATGTATTATTCTATGTCCAAGTACATATGCACACGTACATGTAATACCAAACAAAAAAAACAATACAAGACGATCAAAGTGGTAATTATCCAATGAAATGGCAGAAAAATTCGAAGCATAGACATCCAAAACAATCGAAGTCGATCAATGAATGGCAAGATAATACCGAGAGAGAGCAGATATCAACTGGGGACAGATGAATGTGCAATGTAATTTGGATCCGTAAGAGTAAAAATTAAAAATGGAACATTGAAAATCATCTTGGTTATTTCGAATCTTCTATGCAAATCGCGCGCCGTACATAAGCGGGTTATCAGTTGAAAAGCACTAGTTCTACAAATGATTGGGTTCGGATGACTTGATAGCTGACTCAAATGACCTGATTGGTGAAGTGATGATTTGTTAACAGACTTCATGGACGTGATGAGTGTCTGGCTTTCGGGATCGACGTTCGTGCAACACTTTGACTGCTTCTTTGTAATCTGATAAAATGCAAATAGAAAAAGTAAACAAGGCCAAAAAATATATCGTGTGGTCACGGAAACATGACATAATCTTGGTGAATACTCCAATAACTCCTAAGCATCAGAAATCTTGTTTTAGAAAGAGTAGTAGGATTTCAGTGGTAAAATTTTCAAAAAGTAGTACAAAAGTAGTATAAGTAGTACACTCGCGCGAAAGTAGTACAAGCAGTGCATGTTAGACACCCTGTATACACTATTAAATATGTTCTCAGTACACGATGCACCTGTTATGGATTTTGTCAGGTAAAGTAGGCTCAATAATATTAAACCTCCGTTTTGTAATCATAGGAATTTGGTGCCTTATTCGCATTTCAAATACATTTCTTTTAACCTATCCACGTAGAAATTACAACCTCACATATACTCCAAGTGCATTACATAAAGATGCTGATGTTTTCGACATCCATCACGCAAGTGTCATGGTGTGACTCAGCCAAAAAGATATTTTTTAAATGCTTACCCGATTCACAATATCTATATTATTAAGAATATTTATTGCTATTATTACTATTTATGAAGCATTTTAACTTGAATTTCAGTGGTTTTTCACAAAAATCTCGTACATGGGAATTCCCATTAGAAATAAATACGTTCCCCGGCAACTCGGATTATCAAGTAGCATAAACATATCACGTATCTATTCATTGATCATAATTACCATGACAGCTGATGCCTGATGGTGAAGGCTTGATCCAGCAAATTGACACAGTCGCATGTAAGCGGTTGTAGCTCAATTGGTAGAGCACAAGTCTAATTAACCTGGGTCGTAGGTTCGAATCCTGTCAGCCGCACATCTTTTGCGTGGCTTTCATTTCACTCTATTGTTAATCAAATGCGTTAATATACGTGTTGCGTCAAATACGTGTTAATCAAATAAGTATTGAAACAATACTTACGTGCCACCTCGACCCCAGGGAACACCGTATTCACCAACTGATTCGTCAGAATCATCGTCACAACAGTCTAGCACTCGAACAATGCGATCTGGATCTTCTTCCTGTCCTCGCTCGGAATTCTCAGATCGTAGACCGTGCATTTCTACAGAATGAACAGAGCTACGTCGTACTGGTGTCGGTGTAGGAGCCCGACGAGTTTGTCCTCGATTCCGACTTGAACTGTTGCACACATGATTCCGAGACCGCTCATACATTGACGTACTTGAAAAGCAACAATGTTATTTCAGTTTTACAAGAACTTAGATTTCTCTTTCGCATGTTTCAAAATCAAATGAACTTACTTCTCTAAGTGATGTGGCCTTGCGACATTAGGAGGTCCGTCCTTATCTCCAGCGAGATCAGGATATCTCATAATGTAGTCCGTCCATGACATGGCCGTTCCCAAATGATCACCAAACATGTACACCATCAATTCACCTATGAAATGCATGAAGATGTATAATCAATCACAGGAATTCTTGATAGATGAAAAGTTTTTTTCTAAGTTCCACTTTTACGCTGTGGTCTGTGAAAAACTGCCGTTTTCACATTTCATGTTTGGCAATTGAAAGGTGATAGCGAATTGAACCATAAAATCATGGCTATTTATGTACTCAAATTAACAACTTCTAACTCCTTGAAGTTGACCACCTTCTCTAATATTGGGAGGTGAACAGCAACAGTAAATGTGTCACCCGGTGATAGGACCCAAATACCACATCTTCCTCTTCATTAGCTGTTATCAAAAACTACTTACAATCAATTTTGGACAAGCAATCATTCAATTTTTATTGCAGCACGAAGCAATTGATTTTAATTGATGAGAGCAATCAATTGATTTCACTTTATAATTATCACCATTTGAATATACTAATTCTTAATATTGAATTTTTCACTATGTTATCTCAGTTTACTGAAATAGGCTGCATGAGCCTACATGCCTTACAAGACGCACAATAGCTCATTGTCAATTTGGATAGTGATTTGAATAGACCTATTACACGATGAGAATAGGGTAACGAGTGTCCCGGCGGAAATTCACAACTTCAAGGGGCCCAAATAGAAAAAAATAGAGAATATATTAGGCAGACTTATAGGCTCCCTCGGAATTCCGCAGATCCGCGAAATATTCTCATCCCTGATTACATGAAATGCATGTATGCAACCATATTCTTAATTGGATGCGAATATTAGTAAATTTTATTACAAGCTTAAGTTCATGCATCATATTCAAAGCGATAATAAATTACTGAAACAAGAGAATGATGAACCACACGCATCTATGACAGAACAAAAAAACAATGTCATAAAATTTATCACAAAAATAATTTAACATAGAGATACTAAATGCGTGATGCAATATGCCCCTAAGTTCCTCATTAGAATCCTGACAGTGATCCAGTTGTGAATAAGATATGTTTACGATATCTAGTATCTCAAAGAAGTCACTGAAGGTGGGATGTTTCACCTACGATGGTGAGTGGTGACGGCATTGCAAGTAAATCAGTCAATTAAATACCTTCCCATTTCAATACAAATCGATCAATTTTAATTGCAATTATTGACTGATACCTATCAATTAATTGTAATTACTCAATGACATCAATCAACAAATTGCAATTATTCAATGGCACCAATGATTTACGTGATTCCAATTATTCTGTTTATTCAACTGGTGGATTCTTGAATCTTATCGGAGACTCCATGGGTGTAGATAAGGCCACTGTTAGCAGAGCTATTCGTGATGTGTCTTTCAGTCTACTTAACAGATTGGACAAATATGTGTATTTCCCTACAAATCATCATGATCTCATGGATAAATTCTACGATATTGCGCAATTTCCTGGAGTTGTAGGGGCCATTGATGGCACTCAGATTAGAATACAGGCACCAAGCGGTGAACAGGAGCCTTACTATGTGAATCGAAAAGGTTTTCGCAGCATAAATGTACAAGCAATTTGTGATTCAAATGGTCGATTCCTAAACATAGTTGCCGATTGGCCGGGGAGTACTCACGATTCGAGAATTTTGTCGTCCAGTGCCATTGGTGCAGAATTTCAGAGTGGTCGACAGCGTGGCATTTTAGTGGGTGATTCGGGGTATCCCTGTAAGTCATGGCTAATGACACCAATACTTGTTCCGCGTGATCTATATGAACAACGCTATAATAGATCACACAAAACAACTAGATGCCTAATTGAACGAACATTTGGGAGGTGGAAGAGAAAGTTTCATGTCTTGCATTCTGAGATTAGGATGAGTCCAAAGCGTGTTTGTCGCATAATCGCTGCATGTGGAGTTCTGCATAATATCTATCTGCAGCACAGAGAACCCTTTGACGAGGAAGAGAATTATGAGGTGGACTCCGGTGAGAATCCCATAAGCGAAACAGATGGCAGCGGACAATTGTTTCGTCGCAATTTTCTTCAGCAGCATTTTTGACTGAGTCAATTTGACATGTTAATCCTACTGTACCTGCGAAATAGAATTATTTGTTTATTCTATGAATCTGTCCTCCTCCTTCGTTATTTTTCTATTTTAGCGGCCTATACATGGTAGACGGCAACAGAGCACAAGATAAATGAACAAAGGACATAAGAGCAATAGCCTATGCCTAGACAATAAGAGCAGAGGTAGGTCTACATAGCATCGATTGAAATAGTGACATAACAGGACATTTATAATTATTGCAGTGCTATGGAAGGACATATTGTCTCTTTTCTCTATTAATATAATGTTCCTCTGCCCTTTTGTACTTCTTCCTTATGTCATCTGCACTTTGTCCTTTGCTCTTTTGTAAGTAGTCTATGGTGGGCCACTTCAAACTCAAACTACTCATGTGCAATGCATTATCCGCAACGATTTTCTACTTAGCGTTATTTTGCTTTCTCCTTTCCTCTGCCCTAACACATAGCCCAAGCGCAAATTAATTGAAAACAACTCAAACTTTCATAAATCGCTGCAAATTGCATAAGGAGTTGCATAGAACAATAATATTCATGTCACTTACATAGCATTATGAAGAGAGTTGTCAATTTATTCGTGCTGTTCGCATCGAATTGATGTCTCGACTGTTCAAGATTTCATAAGTTTGAGAAATAATGCAATCAGTGTCAGTCAGTGCAGATTCTTCTTGAAAATGTTTCAAATGACTCGTGAAGTATTCCACCGGCGCGCACATCATTCTGGATTTTTAGAGTTTTGAGGTAGACCATGTAACGTTGTTCTCTAATCAACTTCCGATGCTCGTTGATTAGAGCCATCTGCTCATCCTTGCCATCTTTTTTGACTGACATATTCAGTTGAGCCGACTTACATGGTTACTTATCTTCAGACAGTTTTAGCCGCTTCCGATTTTTGAAATATTCCTCGTCTATTGGTGCATTCTCAGGCTCTTTGGTGCCTTGTTCGTCAACAGCAGCTCCTTGTAGTCTGTCTCTGCTCCCGCACTCTCTGCGCCCGCACTATTCCCCCGAGCCAATGCCTGTCAAAGAATCACCACTCTCACCGTGAATTATATCGTATAGCTTCTGAATGTAGAGAGGGGGCTTCTCAGGCTCTGGTCCTCCACCAGTCTTGTGATATCTGATTGACTTTCCATTCTTGCGGACTTCATCTTTCAAATTTGATATTTTCGTTTGAACCTGCGAGACTTCACGAGGGCTGTCAGGTGCAGTTGCAAGGAAATCAGCAAGCAAGTCATCCCATGCAGCGCTGCGAGATTTTGAAGTTCGAAATGCTGTCAATTTCCCGATGATTGTCATGTGTATTTCTCATAGCTTTCTACCAACATTGTGGTGTCATTGATTGTCCAAACGGGTGAGCGCTTTCTGTCTTGCTTCTCAGTCATCGTCTCGTCATAAGTAAGTTTCATGAGAATTGCGAAGCAGTTGTCTGTATAGCAGATGAACGATAAATTCAGAGATGATTTCTCTATCACGTGACTACATCAACCCTAATTATTGGTAGTCCGAAGTGCCGAGTTAACGTGTGGCCAATCCCTGCTCAATCGAACTCCTTCCCATGCAGTCAAATGTTCAATTGTATTATCACGTGGTTTTAGGTGTACACGTGTCACGCTTAATGGGCCACTTGGATAATGCCCTATCCCAGCAACGCACACGAACATTAAAAAAGTGCCCACTTAACGAAGTGGAGCATTAGCCGTTAATGGGACATTAATGATTGAGCTTAAGTGTCGAAGTCGAGCAACCGGCCCCTGAACTCTTTGGTGAAGGCGACTACGTTCTTTAAGTTCTTCGCCTATAGACGAATATATAGTCTGCTTCTGCCTAAAGCTTTCAGGCGATAGCGCAATAACTTAGGCAATGTGCATACAGGAAATAGTTCGCTTCTTATTTTTCAAGTTGAAATAGTTCACGTAAATCAAATAATACTTAAACCATTTTCATTCGCTGCATGTCACTCTTCAAGCAATGTCACCACCGAAATTGCTAATTTCTCGGATTGTCTCGTGGTAACTATATGACCTATTTGTAAGGACTATTTCAGAATATTCTATCTTTATGACCAGCACGGCATCTAATCCAACAAAAAGCAGGAACAAAAATAATTAAAGAAAAAAGCAGCCATCTGAAAAGAACACCGACAGAGGACTTTATTGTTAAATCAGAATATCTCAAACAGTTCAACCACGTATTGATATTAAATGGATATATTGAAAATTTGATCAAAATATCGAAAAAAAGAAGAGGCGCACCTACACCGCACGTCTGTAGTTGATGTATTTCCATTCTTGGCATAAGCCATACCCTAAAGCGTGGTGTCGTCTAGCTACACAGAATTAGGTAGCTGATTCAGTCTTTCCGAAGCGTTTTAGCAATCAAAATCCTGTGACTAGCTATGTAACCCATTAAAAATGCTCCGTATGCTTGGCATCCTGTTCCAGTGGCCTACATACACACACCACATATTTATGTGTTATGCTAGTATAGCTTAGTTATTACACATACGCAACACAATTCTAACAAGCTCTTTGTTGTTTAAAAGTAGTTTAAATACTGCATCCATGACACTTAAATAAAAAATAGGATTCTGTAGAATCGGAAAAATTTCTGAGCAATCTCTTGTGTTCATGTAGTCTATTTGTTTAGTTCTGCTAAGCTTAAAATATAATTCTAGTCTAAAATCAACAAACAGATAGTCATCAAGTTAGAAGATGACACCCGGTACCAAATCTAACTGAACTAATTTTGCACATGCGACGCTAGCTGGATCAGTTATCCTACACGCGATGACAAATTCAGAACTCAATGTGCGTTGCCGCAATTCTACAGACCTGACTTATTCAGCACTAAATAATTCCTTAATCCAAATGTACAGCCAGCGATGCAAATTCGATTAGATTTTAATCGAGGTCGAGGTCGGCTATTTTAATCAAAGTCAAGGTCGAGGTCGAATCGAGGTAGGCCCCGAAATAAGTTATATAATATTCATTGACTTTGGCACCGGGCACTTGCATGAAAAGAAAAATATTTGTGCTTATCATTTTGTTAATCACATGAAGTCAGCACTCAACACACTGAAAATCTGAATAAAATCTATGATAGTTTTTATTAGTTAATTACTGCATTATAATATGCTTTATGCTTATGTTTTAAAACAAAATATGCTTTAGATAAAAAATGATAGTTGTTAGCGGATACGCTCAAAGCATTATTCAATACATGACATAAAATATTCACAAAACAACTTTGTAAACAAAATGAGTTACAAAATTCATTGAAATCACCTGGTGTCATGAGGCCTCACGGGCAAACTCAACAGGTGCTTGCTTTGGACACAAGAGTCTTGAATAAAAATTTAGATGTATACTCGTACATAATATTTGAATGATTGCAACAAATACTATGGAAACATAAATATACTTATAGTCCGCCACCAGGACGAGCTTCTGCATGGCGCGAGACCGAATATAAGGCTTTCACATCATGTTGTACACCCCATGACTACTAGGAAAAAGCGCGCCTTCCGAGCTCTATCGAGTTCCTTTGACAAGATCAAAGAAAAATGTATGTTAATTGAAGGAAAATTGAAGCTTTCGACCAATATGTCAGCTTGGTGTGTTTGCTCCGATTATTCGAGATCTATTCACTCAAGCTACAAAAAATTAAGCATGACGTGTCTTCCTATCGTCTTCTATCACGCTCTATCAAGTGCTAGAAACAACTTCTAGGTGGGATATTTGCAAGAATGTGGTTAGATGCTTGATGTTTGAGCTAAAATTTGATCAAAATTTTATGTTTACCGTACTAAGATGCCTGCTGAATCCAAGCAGTAGTTCTCCAAGGTAAAGCTATTTTAGTTAAAGTTAGTTATTTTGGGGTAGTTTTTTTGTAGGTAAAGGTATATAGCTACCTGACTTCATTACCTGAAGATATATCTTGCCAAAAAAGTATGCCGCTAGAATTAATAGATCTCGCATAATCGGAGTAAACACAACAAACTGATATGTTGGTTGAAATCTTCAATTTGCATATTTATCTTCGGTCTCGTTCCATGCAGAAGCTCGTCCTGGTGACGGGACTATAAGTATATTTCTTTGTTTCCATATAGTATTTGCTACAATCATTCAGATTTTATATGCTTATTCAATATTCATTTGTCTAAAGCGTCCAATAAGTAGGCGCAAAGGAGCAAATCAGTATGATAAACAAATGAACAAATAAAAAATTATGAATGGTGAAAACTTTCTGAAAATTATCTGACTACTGATCAGTTCGACCTCGACCTCGATTAAAATCTGCTTAATTGAGGTCGAAGTCAGACCATCGACGTCTGCTAGGTCGAGGTTGCACCTCTGTAATTACAACATTAAATTTAGAAATACAGTAACTTGGCAGTAACATCTACGAACTGCTGCTTCCAGTAAAATCCTTGGAGCACTTGACAGGGAAAAAATAGAGGCGATCAACTTTTCGCACACTGAGCCAGTAGGCCTATTGATATGCCAGCAGCCGGTTACATCTACCACTAGCTTCTACATTTCAGCAAAAGTCAATGGATGCTTACTTATTTTCGTTTCTAAAATATCTCATCAGGAATTTCATTAATTCATATTAAATAGAAAAATGTCATGGACAAAAAGGCTTGATCTCCTTATACATATTAATGTCTATCACAATGTGAGCTAGACAATGGAAATAATGGATACAGTAATACAGTGTACATTGTGCTGTTCAATTACCAAAAGTTATACAGATTACTCAAGTCCTTTAGAGTGATAATCTGAAGTGGATATTAGAGCACAAGTAATACAATACCTGATTGCTATAATGTCAACAATAATATTTGATAGTTTAAACTCACTATGGACGACGGACGAACTTCATTTATCTTTTGAAATGATACCTGAACTAAACTCTCCAGATCTATTTTTGTTGATGAGTCAAATGCGTTGATGGAACACATTTTTGTCAACCAATGCATTTCGATGACATGACTCATAGTTCGCCACTTCCTCTTAGTGAATTACATTTCTCCGTCCAAATTTTCGGATATCCTAACTTCATTCGCAGGATCGCAGTTAATTCTAGGAAAGCTGGAGCTTGATAGTAAGAACAAGAGCTATGATGAATCAAACTATAAGCAAAAACACAAAATTATATAAATGGCCAGACACGACAACGTGGAATGAGCATTTGCTTCGCTTTCTGGCTGGCTTGCGCTTTGAATCCTAGTCTGGCGAGCAGCAACAGAAGGACATGGTGCTGATATCTCTCTGGAGTTAACTTCCTTCGAGTCTAGCAGACTTTTGTCTATTATCACATCAAGAGGCAAAACAATCGCCGGTAAACACCGGCGCTGTGGCCGTGTGGTAGTGTTCGCTCTTAATCCGGGAGACATGGGTTCAAGCCTTGGTCGGGTCAAACCTAAGACTTTTAATAGGCACACTCTTCATTCTTGCTAAACACTCAACGCAAAAAAGAATGATAGTGGGATAAATAACAAATCAGCCACATGAAGGAAAGGCTCCTTTCCTAATGTGCTTCAGAGTATAAACAAGGCTCATTTAGTCTCTTAAGAAGGCTAAAGGAATCCAGTTCGAAACTGATCCACTTTATCATTTACTACTGTCAGCCAAAAAAATGAAATTAAAATTAAAGTTAAAGTTAAGATGAAATAGGTGAGAAGAGAATGTCAAATGACATAAATAATATTCTGTCTACAAAAATGCAAGGATTAGATTACCATTTTCATCCTGGAAATAGTGCACGGCGCCGTCAGAAGTATCATCATGATTGTGGCCGAACGCCGTTGCCTCGAATCCATCACAAGCAACACATGGAGTTACTTCTTGATGAGAGCAAGTGCAGGCTGGGGTAGGAGAGGACTGACTAGGTTGAACTTCAATCTCTATTACTCCATGACGACGAGTATGTGATCGTCGGCGACCTGTCGGAGCGCCACGGGTCTTCATACAATTCCTGCGGCGTAAGCCGCGTGCGTGCGGGGTGCTAAGATTACAGGGAGGCGAGTCGGACGTATGAGGACAAGGCGGACACTGACATGGGTCCTCACTACGATCCAATTCCATCACCAGTGCCAATTGGTTTTGCATCACCTCTTGCATGTCATTCTCTGCAACAGGAAAACGTCGATCAACATTTTATCGATGATAGCATGAATGAAGTAGTAAAAGGGCTCACCAATCCCAGGGGATATGCTGAAAGTGTTCGATTCATCTCTTTTGGGAATCAGAACTGTGTTTTCATTAACTTGACTAGAAGATGTTTCACTAGGAGGAGCAGGTTCACTAGCAGTTGCGCCTTTCACAACACTGGACTGCTCCGATGATTCTTCGGCACTTCTTGGAACTGCATCGGTGTTCGTATCTCCGGTTGCCGCCGCACCAGCAGAGCTAGTAAGAGCTTCCCGAATGACTCGATTCAACAGACTGATGATATTCCTTCGCTCTGCTGGTCCACTGTCCTCTAGGGCACGAATCAAACTGCTAGGAAGTTCACTAGCCAAGCGTTCAAGGCTTTCTGAAACGAAGCAGTAACAGAACTACACCAACCAAACTAAAACAATTGATAGAAATAATAACAGCGCGTATGTCCGCGCCAGAATAACAGTGAAATTTCGTAATTTCTCAATGTCAATTTTCTCGAAAATTCAATTTTTTCAAGGCTTTCACGCTCAAAATCCACGATTTTCAAGATCAAAATTCTTCGAATTCCGAATCCATTGTTTGAAAATTCATTTCAATACAGATGAAATTTCCAAAACACGGGTTTACGGTTTACCCTCGATTTACGACGAAAATCCCGCTTCCACATTTTTGAATTTCTTTGAAAAGAGCATACTTTGAAAATTACCGAATAGTTGCAAAATACTCGATTCATTATAACCAATACTAATTGTTATAACAGAAGTCAACTTCTCGTATTCAATTCATTGATCTAATTTTAATGTATTTTAATTCTGGGAATCACTTTATATGATAGTGATCGCCACGCTTATTACTCTCATGTCATTCGAGTAAATATTCAATTGCGAGATAGAATATACACGTAGTTTGGCAACACTTTGATTCTACTAATACAGACTTAAAGAAGAGTATTTAATTCTTTAAATATGAAAACGAGAATGTGTCCTAGCATTGATACATTCAACAAAAAAGCAACAGAAAATCTGGCTTCGTAATACAACCATCCTAATACAAGTGCAGCATTATGAGTATACTAAAAGCAACTGAATACGTGTGCTATTATTCTATTCACATGTTATCAATGATTAAAGGCTGTAAATGGAGTTGGAGTTACATAGTCTGATGCATCGAAAAATACCTTTTGTTCACTATCAAAGTACTTTCAAAGTTCACTATTATTTTATCAAAGTTCACTATCATAATACAAGCACGTATTCAGGACTATTTAAGGTCGCAGACACATATAGTCCGGGAGCTACTGATGATTTCTTCCTAAATTCACGCACAAAGGGCTTAATAGCATGGATTTGTAGATCTTGAAACGCTGAATACAAAAATCAAATTCTTGAGTGTCACAGCTAGTCGCTTTCGGTTATAGGTTAGGTTAAAGGATCCCCATTGGAATCCAATAGTAAAATTCAAGAAATACGAGTATCTATGGATTGTGAAATACTTGGCAATTTTCGTACAGTTTCTTTTGCAGAAACGAAACTTTTTATCAGAATGCCATGAAATCTAAAACATGATTGAGTTCAGAACATCAACTTCGATATAAAAGATGAAGTGAGTCACATGATTCAGTATTTGATGTTTCAGAGCCCCTAGAAAATGAGTAAAATCGCCAAAATTAAGTCAAAACATGAAATTTACTCATTTTGTAGTGGCTCTGAAACATCAAATACTGAATCATGTGACTCACTTCAACTTTTATATCGAAGTTGATGTTCTGAACTCAATCATGTTTTAGATTTCATGGCATTCTGATAAAAAGTTTCGTTTCTGCAAAAGAAACTGTACGAAAATTGCCAAGTATTTCATAATCCATAGATACTCATATTTCTTGAATTTTACTACTGGATTCCAATGGGGATCCTTTAACCTAACCTATAACCGAAAGCGACTAGCTGTAACACTCAAGAATTTGATTTTTGTATTCAGCGTTTCAAGATCTACAAATCCATGCTATTAAGCCCTTTGCGCGTGAATTTAGGAAGAAAAAGTCAGTAGCTTCCGTCCTAATAGTCCGGCAGCCAGAACGAGTTTCTGCAGGGAACGAGGTCGAAAATGGGACTTATGGACTTTCACAGAATGATGTACATCCTATGGTTGCTACGAATCTGCACGTCTGTCGAGCGAGCCCTACTTGGATCCTCTTCTTGTCAAACAGGATCAAAGGAAAACATGTAAATCTAGTGGCAAGCAGATAGAAGCTTTTCGTGAAATAAAATTTTCTATGTTTTCTCTTGCTTAAGTGAAAAGTAATAACCCAAGAGCCATAATTTTTGACGTGGAATGTCTTCAGATCGTTTCTTAATATTTGTATGTGTTATTATCATGCTTCTGATCGGCGACGTATGCGAGAATGTGACTAAATAAGGATAGAATTCGTTGAAATGCCTGTGTTTGACAACATTAGGAGGCTTGATAAATCTGATTGTGTTAAGCTTCATAAATAAGGGTGCATGAACATGATAAGAAATGACTTGAAGACATTTCATGCAAAAAATGTCTCTAGAATTAGTAGGTTTCACTTAACAGGAGACAACATAGAAAAGTTCACTTTAACGAAAAGCTTCAATCTGCCTGTCATTGGTTTGATTATGTTTTCCTTTAATCCTGTCTGACAGGAAGAGGAACCAAGTAGAACTCGGCAGAGTGCAGATTCGCAGCAGCAGTGCGAAAAACCCTGCAAATGCTACAATAATAATCACAATACAGTGAAAGTAACTGAAGCTTTAAATAGTGGTAATTGACGTGAATGTCATAAGACAACAACAGAAAAATCATCGAAAGAAATAAGTAAGTGTCACAGATTAGGGGAATCGTCAACCATTCACTGTTGTACACACCGCATTTATGAATATCTGAAGCATCAATAGCAGAATATGAAGCCGCTGCCTTCGCATCACACGCTGAGTTAAGCAGACTAAACACGCTTGACTCAGACTAAACAAAACTTTATGTCAATGTACGCTCAGTACGGAAGGTACTGTTTGTTTACCCTGACGAAAAACAGGATTAGTGCTTGAAATTGGATCATTGAATTTAACCAGCAATTTCTTAGCATTAATTATAGTCCGACAAAAGCAAATGTTTCATGGATTTCATGTTATGTTTTCTGTGGATTCATGTTTCACACTTTGACTGAAGAAATAACAGTTCTGAGACACAATCTATGAAACTGCAAATATACACACCGTAAGCACATTTTTCATCATCCCGCATAAAAACATCATCTGATAATTTTACTATTTAATTTCCTTTATTTTATTTATTTTTTTTATTTAGCAAGCTTCACAAACTGAATGGGTCCCTCAACTCGGCCAAGTTCTCGCTCCAATATTTTCCAGAAAATGTCGGCTCCAGTTTTATGCAGCTTGTAGTCCACGAGTTGCGAGAAATTGCGAGAATTGTCACAATTTCTGACATCAAGGACTACTCCTCTGTGGATGCAAAATACGCATGGTATACGACAGTGAAACACGGTTCATGAGAGTCGAAGATCAACGAAGGATGGTGGCAGTAGAACGCAGAATGATTGCATGTTTGGTCAGCAGAATCCTCTGCATGATTGGTGCATCTTTGAAGGACAGGTTCGCTTCCCCCGTGCTTCTTTAACTCCTTAGAACAGAAGACATCAAAGGAATGATTGAATTTTCATTGAATATATAAAAACATGTCATCAAATTTTTGATTCCTGTACTCGTGAAATATTTTTTTACCGTCGATTAGTAACGCGGTACACTTTGCTGAGAAATGCACACGCGTATATCGCGGTTAACCGGTCAAGTACATAAATAGCTCGGCCTTATTTTTCTAGGCTTATGGAATAGGCTGAAAAAATTGCTTCGTTAGCTACATAAAACGTTATTTATTGGTTTATTTTTCGCGTCCAGCATAGCCGTGACCGGAGCAGAGAACAAAATCTTTATCGCTAGAAGAAGCTCCAGATTGTCCCATAAACTAGCGACTCCTATATTTGGAAGCAAGTGGTCTATACATAAACCCAATGGTTTGGGTGGCCTTCTTGTCATAATTTACAGTGAGTATTCGAGCTCATCACTTACCTTGGTCACTGATTTTATTCGAAATACCAACGAAAACTCTGATGCACTTTCTTTGTCAGTGGATGAAATTTGCCAGCATAATTTTTGTCTGATGTCTCTCCTCAAGTTGGTGTGGATGTAGGCGCATAAGCAACCTGCAGTGTGTTGAATTTTGTAATTTTTACTCATATTTGTTACAGCTCAAAAAGTTGCAAAATATCCTACTTTTTATAGGCTAATTGGCTATTTTGATAAAATTAAAGGGCGATTGCCAGGACCCAACCAAAAATCCCGGGCTCGGCCGCCACCCTGCTAGGCATAATAGGCATATTAAAAAAATAGATGCAAAACAGCTTTAGTAATAATTAAATGATGATATAGGATGCAGCGCGTAAACTCACGCTCATCTAGACCAGCACTGAGAGCTATCTGATCCTCAGAATCGGATGCACTTGCAGCTGCAGCAGCAGAAAGAGATGCTTCCTTGATTTCTCCTGAAGACAAGGAAGTTGCTACAAAACATGGAAAAATTTCAATTAATTCGAATTCCAAGCCTGCATACATACAAAACAACTTCACAAGAACATGTATTTTGTTTAGATACATTGTGTAAAATTTCAGATAGGTTTCAGATAGGTGTAAATATTTAAAGTAAATGTTCTCATTAAATTGCTGCTAGATTATCATAAAATGACAGCAATCAAGAAGCTTAAATGAACGAATATTTTGCATTATAAAAAACAAAAAATTTAAAGAATATTCAAACTATCGTTCATGTTCAAATATATTCATTTGACAGTGATGTAAGATGTTATTCGTCAACATTACCTTACACTTACCGTCACTTAGCACAGAGGTTTCCTGTTCAAACAGCCATGAGCAAATGGATATGAGACTCCGCTCAGATGATGTTACAGATTCACTTTCAACTGGAGGCTCTGGTCCCAGTTCACCTTCCTCACAATCCTGCAGAAATAAAGATGACACGATATCTGATTCAAATGAAAAAGATAATATTCATTTATATATTTCACCTATTTTGCACATGGATTTTTTGCTTTACCATTACCAAGCTGTGACATCAAACTCAAATTTTGTACTGTTTCTGACTGTAATGCGCCTGAAGATAGCCTGCGGATATGGTCTGAACAGGAAAGCACTCAACAGATAAGTACAACAACTACACATTATTAATTGGAGCTCATCATTTGTGTGCTAAAAGCTGTAAAGGTCATATGTCGTGCTGATTTAGAACGCTGGGTCTCGCAGCGATTAAGGTTGAGACGGAATACGGAAGCCTATGGCCAGACTGATAAGCCACTAGAGAATATTCTATCAAAAGTTGAAACATGTGCATAATTTACCTCATTCGTTGTTACTTCGTCGCTTGGAGCAGTACTCTTCTCTGTTGATGTATTAAGGACGTTTGGCTCCAGTACCGGCGATTTAGATTCAACACTCTTCATTGCATTCGAAGATTCTTCGTTTTCAACTGCGGATGACACCACAGTCTTGTCAAATTCCACATGTGACACTGCTTCCTCGTTCTCTGGAGTAGGTGAAGTTCTTCCCGTGTCTTCGGCGGAAGGTGACGCTGTTTCATTGGTTTCTACAGTAGGATATGCCATTTCATTACTTTCCACTGTCGGCGATGTCAGTTGAGGCAAGATTGGCAATACGGCGCTCCTCTCAGTACTCTGTCTCAAGCTCTGAGTACGCCTTGGAGGCACAACCGTGGCAGCTGCATGGCCTGGTCCCCGTTGCCCACGTTCTACCATAACTGACTGTGGTGAACGAAGAGACTGACTTCTTTCCACTACATGTATCCGGCGGCCAGTGACTGCGGGTCCTGGAGTAGCTGTAACACTAGGAGCGGCTGACGCGGAAGTTGGAGTAGTGCCAGTAACCAAGAAACGTCCAATGGAGCGCACAGATGCAGGTCGACGATTGCGTTGCGAACTGGAACGACTGCGTGAGATAGCGGTGGTAATAGGGCGCCTAGGATTGGCATCCAAAGCCTCCAGATCTCGCATAGAAGGACTAAAATCCGCACAATGAATTGATGGTAACTCCGCATGCATCGCTCGCAAACGTTGAAGAGCTGAGGAGCAGTCTGACGCAGTACGGTGTATTGACCGAGAATTGGTACGATGAGAAACATTTGAAGAGTTGGCCGGTCCGCCAGGCCCTGTCCGTGTTGTGGCGACTGAAAAATACCGATAATAAATACAAAATCATCTCAGTTGTAAGTTCAAGTCCCAACCCAAAGCACGATGCTGGACTATAGGTGAGACAACTTCCTTTCAGTGACAACTCCAAGTTGTGAGCAGAGTAAATTGTAAATCCAAACACCTTTACTTCAAAATAATTCTATTCCAACCTATCCGTATAACTTACATTTTATGTGTTTATTGTTTTATAAATTTTGCATTTTATTTGTTTCTATACATTGTTATATTTTACATGATGATGGATTCGAAAAAAATATGTCTGCGGTGGTGCATGGCTTCGAATCGCGGGAGTCAAGTGAACGACTAATCGGGAGATTTAAAATTTTTCTGAATATATATCTTTCTCGAATCAGTGATTAGAAGTTTTCAATTAATGGAGTTTAAATTTTCGATTTCTAGACCATTAATTTCATCAAAGATTTAATCATTTCCGAAAAAACTAATTGACACTATGCCGTGCTTGTAAATGTACGGGAATGCAGTGTTGAAAATAAGAACACAGAAAAAGTTTTTCAGAATCTGTTCAAAGTACGTTATGAGGCGACAGACTACACATTACTATTAAATTACAAATATTTGAAAAGTTGAAGTTGTCATGCAGAAAAATTACAGCTTGAGCGACATTTGCTGGCAATGAAATGACGATCTTTTTCAGAGTGCGTATCTCCAGTCCCCAGCAGTGCTGAAAATTCTTTCAATCATAATGCTGGATGACTGAACTATCAGAACTATGGCAACTTACTGCGGTTTGGTCAAAAGCTGAAAATATCTTCCTTATCAGGAGAATAAAATGCTTCTTAGCAAAAATCGCATAATTCTTAGTCTTTCAGCAATCGCGCGATTGATCTAGAGAAATCGATTAACTGTGTCAGTACCTGTCAATACATTCAGTTGCAAGCGAAGTCGCTTAAATTTGTTCAGCATTTTGGTGAAAGTGTCAGTGAACAACGCATATGGAACCATTGTCAATTAGAATAGGTGGATTTGTTCTAAAATGTAAATTAGTGCTGACTAGGATGATGATTCATTAAAATGCATGCATTATCATATAATCTCATAGAGCTCTATTACGCTCCAAGGTTCCCCTATGTTCTCATGGGGCCTTCTAGTTGCATGAGTTAATACATCAAGGATCTTTTCTTGTTCTGTGATAGCCTGCTCCCAATAAGAAACGTCTCTTTCAAGTTACAAAACGATATTTTGTTCTTCTTGTTATACGATAGTTATTAGAATATAGGATTATCTAGCAAAAGTACTCCATGTTTTCTCAAGGGGGCGTGGAAACCAAGTAAGACGCTGAAAATTCGCACGCCTGGATTATACATATATTTGACTGTGTACTTGACGCACGGTACTCTTGAAGCAGTATGTGCTTTATAAGTAAAGTAATGTATTCTTTTAATATTTTATGTACTTTACATAAGACAAGAAACTGTCGATGAAACGACTTGTTGATGGAGCGACCTGTCGATGAAATGAACCTAACGATGAAGTGAGCCACCACCATGTATATCATTACTACATTTCAAACTTTCAGCATAATGCATTGTTTTGGAAAAATGTTCTTTAGAAGTAATATCACTTCCTCATTTTTCTTTTTGGTTGCCCTTAAATAAAAATTAGTTGATTAAAGATTGCCAATAATGAAAATAATTTACTTAAAACGTCTCTTGTAGATTACATAAAGTAAGCTGCATTATACTACGCTAAATTTTTGTCGACTCACAAACCACGCCTAAGTGACTCAATTGGAGCAAATTTGTTGTAAAACAGCGATAGAATACTAAAGAAATAAATTAGTAAGTCATGAGAGCAGGGTTCGTATAAAGTGAGAACAGACTCAGCATATTTAAATTCGAGTGTTTAAACCTATCAATACAAATATCCGTAATTCGAAATAATGGATCTCAAGTTCACTTGCTGTGTGCACGTTCTATGAATCATCTTTCTTTCATTCAAAGTATCTTTGACTAAGAATCAAATTTATTGTCTATTCCAAAATAAGTTTGCTGTAAGAGATGGTTCCGTTAAAAATGCATTTCCATACTTTCTGGAAATCAAGAATAGTAAGGGAGTAATACATTCTTAACCTCGTCATGGATAGCTGCAACGAATATACTTTATGTAAATAAATGCTCATAGCATATGTAAATTGCTCTCATAATTACAGTTATACGGTGTAATACAATCTAGGCCTAATGTAGCTTTGAACCACCCTAAAGACTTCATTAAATACCTGGACTGACGACACGCGCACATCTAACAATTAATACCGTTTTTGCATTGGACGAATGAAAAAGGCTATATATTGAAATCGGTTCACACCCATCTAACACAAAATAAATTCCAAGATCTACGTCTACCGCCAATCCGTGTAAGTGTGGTCTGTGGATCCATCCCTAATACGATAGCAGATTTCTCTACCAGTGCGACAATATGTTGACAAGAGCACCCTGCATCTATCATCAGCAAAAAATTTTGTAAAATTAACTTCACAAAACCGTTTTACAACAATGAGTAGCTTCAAAGACTAAATCAATAATCTGATTATTTTTTAGTAAGGTTTTCGACTACCTCGAACCGCTATTTTGATTTTCGAGAGTCACCCATTGAGAAATGCGATGTAGTATATGTTATAAAAACATAGAAGATTAGTGGGTCTTAATTTTTAAGGAATGCAGCAATTGAATTTGATTCAAGAGCTCATAAAAACAGATGCCTTTTTCGCATTCGCATGGACCAACCCTGTTACCCTGCTTATTGGCCATCGATTTCAAATCAGACAAGGAGCTGTGCCCAAGCATCCCACTTGGTAGTATGATTTATAAAAAATAACTGAATACTGAGATGCATCCTCAGCTGAAAATGGGACGTGGTAGCTAGGAATGAATAGCTGCCATTTCATCCATTATCAGGATCATCAATAGGCCTATTTCACATCTTTCGACACAACTATCAATGTATAAATACAGTCAATCCCGAAGTAAATTAAATATGAGACACTCAAATCAGTGGCGACGCCAGCCGTCTGTTTTCGGCAGGGCCAAGGCAGAGCCAAATAGATTCGTGGCAGGGCCGCATAAATGTATGCCAAGGTCATTCCAAACAATGTTGAAAAGTACATTTTTGGGGTCCCTACAGATATAATGAGAACAGTAAGTCACCAAGAGGCCTGTATTATGTGGCCCTATCACTATGCGAAACGGTAGTAGCAAAATTTACTGATGCTTAGCCAATTATGCCAATTCGTGCTTATATTCTGATGTTGACTGTTAGACTTTCTGTGGCACCTAAGTGGCTGAGGCGCTGTCCAATCACATACCTTCCTTAACACTGCACTGCCAGTGACATCTGTTCTTCCATTTATTCAATGTTACTGTTTGTGCCAAGAATTTATAAACTATTAGGCCTAACAGTCCTTCGTTCTATCCACCCTGATCTAGAAGAGAAATGGTGCCATTTTCTTTGAAAGTAGAATTTGCTATTTGATTATTTAGCTGGTCACTATCTTCTTTCAGTCGAGAATGAAAAACACTGGAACAGTTGAAAGCTACGGACCATTGATAACCCCATTAGGAAATGGTTTGCAGGTCTGTCTATCCTTGAGAAAAGAAACAACCAGCCTGCAACGTTGCCTGGTTGTATTTTCGTCAAAATATCTTTGTGTCAGACTTATTTGAAAAACTTAGAAATTAAATATCCTGATCAACTGAGCGAGTCTCACCTCGCATATCTAGCACACGGATGATGTGCTCTGTCACATAAAAATAAGATCGCCAGTATAATGAGAATGCCGAATGCTGCCGTACTGCAGGTGTGAGAGAAGTGTTTTTGAAGCTGAGTGTTTAATACATTAGGCCTAATTAAAATCAATCAATATAAGCATATATATATAGCATTTTCAAGTTACACAACGTAAGTAACGCTTCAAATTTGGTTACCATGCTTCAAATGTAGAATTAAAAGTAGGCCTATTATGTTACAACATAAAAATCTAAAGGATAGACCCTATGCGTCAATGATACGACCCTTTAAAAAGGTTGCTCTAACATAATGCGTATTTCGCAATACTATTAACTACTACTGTAAAATTGGAAATACTTCCTTGATTCTGAAATCTGGTCAATCTGGACGTCCGCATGAAATCCGGACTGTCGGCAGCCCTGTACCAAAAAAATGAAATAAATAAGATTTTGGCCGTATTGGCCCTCCGATAAATATAGCGTATTAATTGTCCTAATTTTCTTTAAAATTGTAATTACGAATTCAGTTTATAGTTATAGAGTTTATTTTATTTGCATAAATTAGGTATTGGTGAATGATTAGCCTAATAAGAGTGCAAGATGATAAAGAGTGTAAAACAATTTGAAAAAAAATATCACAGCTGATCGTCAAGGTCATGGACATCCAATTTAGATTGTCCGTTTTTAAACAAACCGATAAAAATAATTGGTTTGTCAATGGAGTGAGAACAGCCGTCGTTACAACAAATACGTGTCAAATATTTCATCTGTATTCTCTGCAAAACAACCATACCAAATAAGAATAATACAAAAAAATGAATAAAATATTGCTACACTGTTAATTTACGAAATGTTCAAAATTCTCTCAAAAAGTTGGCAGGGCCACAGGCAGGGCCAGATGAAATTTGGCAGGGCCGCGGCCCTGCCTGGCCCGCCCCTGCCGTCGCCCCTGACTCAAATAGAACATCAAGTGAAATTTTAGCGGGTATTCATCAAATACTATTTGATTTGTTGATGCTTGATTCCCTTTCTAAAAAGAGTCATTTCTCTTTCTGAGATTGCAAAGTGCCAGCACGTCTGGACAATGGACAAATATCGGGAGACTCCTCAAAGACTTGAACAATTAAAGCACGAAATTCCTTGTCAACCGTAGACGTGGCATTTTTTCGTACAATGACTGAACAATGGAAGTAATAGGCTCGATTTATTGATTGAATTTAAGTCTGTGAGCATTCCATAATACATGCATGGGCGAATTGGCAATCTCCGAATTCTTATTAGTGATATCATGCAAGGCTAATACATGATAAATAAATTTTCCGTCTGTACATTCCATTAGCTTGTACAGACCTTCTAGATGTTCTTGTCGTAGCCTATAACAAGAATTTTAATGGAAACTTTTCGTGATACGGCAATCCATCGCGGTATTCATTTGAATGGTCAACAACTATTCGTGGTTATTTAACGTTGTGATATTAACCGGATAACAGCATGTGACGATGTTAACGATATATATTGAAAAGTAAATTGCCATTTTATTATTCCTTCGTTTCTGACTCTCAAACGTCAGGTCTCAAGTGTGGTATAACTCGCAAATGCTAGCTAAATTTGTAACTGAAAATATACATTTTCAATCAATAATTAGCTAGCATCGATATGCTAGAAGTGTATTTGGGTTTACTAGTTGCTTTCAAGCGCTCTCGAGAGATGCCATCAGCTTTTAGCATGTAATTCCATTAGAAAAGATGAGAACGGTCAGACATGAGGCGGGACAAACATCATCAATGATCTTAGCTCTGTGTGATATAGCACTCGCATGGAGTTTTTGCAATACGCACTATTATATTCCTCTCAGGTTTGTATTACACCTGAGAGTTGAGGGTAAAATGACTTAGTTTGAATAGATTACAGGAGCCTCAGTTTGAACCTCCTGATTGACTAAAAAAGAAATTCTCAGCTTTCAAGGGTGATTGCACCTTAATACTTCGTCTCACCAATCCCTGTGTGTTCTTGTAAAACAAAAGAAGACACTGGGTTGGACGACTCCCACTTGATGATTTTCCTCCAATTCTACTGGTCGTATACAAATCAGCTTCTTGAGCAGCTAGCCACCAATGCTTCTCACATCTTCATCTACCAGATCGCGCCAAGTCTCTCTTTGACGTCTTGAAACAGATTTGATAGCAACTTCGATCTTCGTGACCATCTTGACTCATTCAGCTTCGCTCCTCCTTCGTACGTGACCTAACAAACGCGACCTCTGCCTTCAGATGGAGCTCATTCAAAATTCACACATTGATCTTCTCATTCCACTCATCCAACGCATCATGCACATCTCCGCTGATTGTAGCATCTTTTCATGAACGGCCCAAGATCACATTGACCAGGGGCCATTCTGCTAAGAATATTATAAGCAGCACTCGTATTCGAGAAACACATTCCTTTGAATTTCTGCAAAACCTCTTAATAGAGGTAAAACGAGTTTTTACTCAACACTTCGGGTTCAGACCTTTCTTCACAGAGTTGAAACAGTCTGTGAAGAAGGGTCTGGACCCGAAACGTTGAGAAAAAAACTCGTTTTCCCTCTATTAAGAGGTTTTGCAGAAATTCAAAGGAATGTGTTTCTCGAATACGAGTGCTGCTTATAATATTCTTAATGATAAGAATATGTTGCTCTGGATACCCGACATCTTCATATAGTGTGCTCTGACTACAATTGGATGCTCCTACCTCAGATAATAATGTAACTGGATCCCAATGATTTGTAATTCATCACTAATTCATTGAATTAGAGTTGATCATTCAATTGAGCGATTAATTTCAATACAACTGACGAATGATATAATGCATGCCGTCAAAGCTGATATCTTTCATGCGTATCCATAAAAAGCACGTGAGTAATCTTGCTTCGTCCCATAAGCAAAGTCGATTGTACAAGTATAACGTCTTTTGCAACAAAAGATCACAGGACAATAAGCTATCATTCAAAGTAAAAACCGCAGCAGGTATGTCAATTCAGTCATAACATGCAATCAAACAACCTTTGAACATTTTGAAAAATTACATAATGACTGCTACAAAACAAAGGAAATTCACCTAAGTGGAATATAGTTTATTTCAATATCAAAATATCATGATAAATCTCATGCTTAAGGAAATACCGGCTCTTCGATATATTCCCTTCTAATTCAGTATTACTGTAGTACATATTCTTCTATGAAGATTGATGTTCAACTCAAACAATCTGCTATTCTCTATTTAGTTGGAGAATCGCTCTCTATTATGTTCAACAACGTTAAATGTCAGACCCAAATCTGTTCAGCACAGTTTGATGTTTTTGATGGGGAACTATCTCGTCAACATCAATTGTGAAAATTTATAGATGTGAGTCCCTTTGAAATTATACTAAGTTTAAAGACAGAATTATAATTATGATATCCAGAAAAAATGAATCTCATATTTATAAATATTATATCAGTATGTTTAGACATTTTTATAAAGCATTCATACGCACAGGGTGAGTAAAAAAAACGATTTATTTTTAAGTGGATATAAAACATGTTTGTTTTAGTGATAGAAATTCGTTACAAGTTCAGATATTAAGCATATGTCTTCAATTCAATTATGTATTAACTAGATTTGTTAAAAATTTCAAATTATGTTAGATATCTGTGTTCAGATATTAAGCATATGTCTTCAATTCAATTATGTATTAACTAGATTTGTTAAAAATTTCTAATTATGTTAGATATCTGTGTTAACTTCTAATATTAGACAGATGATTTTACTGTCTATCAATCAACATAATACATTTCTAAATTTAAATAAGTAAGTTGTTATCGACGCATGATATTGCATTCATCATATGATATTTCATTTCTCGATTTGCATTCATCAATATGGAACGCAAAGCAAAGGTTGTTGCATGGGTTATCACTTATGAAAACACCAGAGAAGCCAGAAGACGATACGCGAAAGAATATGATGAAGAGGCTCCTCCTGAATCCACAATACGTCGATGGGTTTCTCGTTTCCTTGAATATGGTGACATCAATAAAAGGAGAGAAGGCAGTGGTAGACCCGTTACCGCGAGTGGTGATGACAGTTTCCAGGAAATCAATCAACGATTGGAAGATAAACCGACAGCATCGACTAGACAGATTGATACGGAAACTGGTAACTCTCAGTCAAGTGTTGTCCGCTGTCTTCATAAAAATGGACTTCATCCATTTAAGGCAACAAAAGTGCAAGCTTTATCCAAAGATGACTGTGAAAGAAGATTAGAATTTTGCCAATGGTTACGTCGTAATCAAGAGAGTGACAGTGACTTTTATAAGAACATCATATTTTCCGACGAAGCTGTTCTTCACGTCAACGGCATAGTGAATCTTCATAATCTCCACTTCTGGGCAACTGAAAACCCACACATGCAGATTGAAAAGCTGCAAGACCGACACTCGGTCACGGTATGGTGCATGGTTGGTCCGTCCGGCGTCTTGGCTTACGACATCAGCTCTGAGACTATGAATAGTGACCGCTACTGCACAGTACTTTGCGAAAAGGTGATCCCTTACTTTCGAAGAAGATCGAATCGCAACAAACTTTATCAACAAGATGGAGCTCCGCCTCATTTCAGTCTCACCGCTCGGTCTTTGTTGGATGAGCATCTTCCAAACAGGTGGATCGGGAGACAGGGAGCAGTTCGATGGCCACCAAGATCACCGGACCTCACTGTTTGTGATTTCTTTTTATGGGGAGCTCTGCGAGATAAAGTTTACAAACAGGCTCCAAGAACCGTGGAACAATTGAGAACAAGGATCGAAGATGAGCTGGGGACTTTCAACCCAACAATGTTTCAGTCATCGTACGAGTCTTTCGTTGAGCGATGTAATGAGTGCATTCAGTTGGACGGTGGTCAAGTTGAAGGTTAACATTCAATTCGTTTATTATGAAATACCTTTCTAATGCATTCTTACAGTTCAGTTTCATGTTTAGAGTGATATTTAATAACTTTCGTTTTTGTCTTATAACTATGGGAAACTCTATCAATGGGAATATTTCGGTCTTCTTTGGACTGATTTCGGGTAAATATTTACATGCAGGATAAAATAATAATAATTTTGAGATCTATCTAAGCAATACATAATTTGAACGATTCCTTCGTCAAATTGAAGACATATGCTTAATATCTGAACTTGTAACGAATTTCTATCACTAAAACAAACATGTTTTATATCCATTTAAAAATAAATCGTTTTTTTGACTCACCCTGAACATGTAAATTGAAATACTAGTGTAAAACTGTATAAATATGCTAGCATTCAATTGCTAAATATGTTAGCATTGAATGATGAAAATGAATCTATGCAGGGTAATTACCTTATCCTGTCGGTGTTTACATAGTGCAAAAATTAAACAATATGTATCTCTATACTATTTAATGTTTACACACAAAATAAATACTTTATAACAAATTTAAGATTCTAGTTTATAAAGACATGTAACTGTAAAAAGTGACCAATTCTATAACATAACCATCAACCTCATATTTTCACAGAAGACTATCATGCATTATAAATAGTCGCGACACTCTACTTTCGAGAAAAAAATTGCTTAACTAATAAGCACATTTTAGACATTTGGTCTGTTGTCTCGTCCAATAACGAGGTCTTTAAAACCATGATGGGACTTAGAGGAGTCATGGAATAGTCCACGACCAATCCAATGTTTGAAACAATTATTAACATCGATTAACTTTAATGAAACAAGAAAACACGATTAACCGTTTACCATTAATCAGCGCTTTTGCATCATTTCGACTCGCAATGTTTTTTTACCTGAAGCGCAAAAATCATTAGTAACCGAAAGAAAGAGGAGGTCAACGCGATTCTAGCAGTAACACTGCCAACCTCGTAAGATGCCCGGAGCGCATGCAAAATACTATCTGTATTATTTAGCAGTAATATCATTACTTCAAAACAAATATGTTTTTTTAAATTCGCTTGGCGACGTCAGTACCAGATGGATTGACTACAGCTTCCGTCAGAAATCCAAGCCATTTCTACGCTGTGATGTAAACGAGTCATCTGCAAATGCGTCAACAGTTACATCCATCTTATCTCTTGGAATTGGTTAAAACACTTTTGCTATTTAAACCCACATTTTAGTAATACTGCCTGATGATTCTTAAAGGAGAATCCCATTCATATTTAACAAACGTCACGTACTTGATTCACATAAGTATGACACAACTTAAGTACAAATTGAGATCCAGAACCAGTGAGCTAGAAAGACATTTGAAGCAATATTTAAAATAATTTGGATCTTAAAGACTATTCAGATGAGCATTTAAGACTTAAGTGATCTTAAACATCGACAAGGAGAGGAAGCACATAGACTATATTTATTAGATATATTCATATTATTTTTTTAGACAATATTTAATTATTTTCCACCGTTTTATTTAATTTCCATTTAACTTCATAAACTAAAAATCTCTCCTAAAAAATCTATTTTCTTGATTCAATACATTCATGTCATATATCAGAAGAGCAACTATTCCTGTAGATTTTAGAATTGTAATTATTTCTACTGCTAAAAATGTTTAAAGTTTTGACATTGAGTTAGATTGTGCCATTCGTTACATATACCAATGAAGTACAGAGTATTGAACTGAGTAGGTGAGAGCTAGGCAAAAGGGACTCCAAACAAAAACCGATTCAGACGCTGAAAATTTGCACGCTCGACAAAGAAACGTTCGACCATTAACATGCAAGTTCAATAAAAAAATCGAGCTCAATCATTACTCCCTACTGTGCTGAAGTAGCAACAAGGTCACTTGGATTGGAAGTGTGCCGACCTATCGGCGAACCAATTGTGGATAATATCAAAGCGGCAGTATTTGCTCCTCTTCTTCGTCTATTTGGCGATAAATCAATGATCAAAATTATGACAAAGAACAAGGCTCGACGTAGCTAGCATTCGTTCCTTCTCGAAAGTCATAAGATACAATTTCAAAATCTTGCCGCTTTGATTTAGATCATTTAAATCACGAAACCATCTAGTTAGTGGTTCTACTGAACGATTATCGATTACTTAAATTTAACAATCACTACGCAAAATTTTCAAATATTTTTACATAAAATCAAATTTGATGGCTACGACGGTGCTGATTTACGTGCATGTTGTATTTTGGTTATTCTTGCTGATTGCTTTAGTTTATACCGAACCATTTCATATCTTCAGATCAACGCTTGTTATGATCTACTATGCATGGGTTCAAAATTTATTCAACAAAAGTTTTATTCTTCAATATATATTTCAATTAGGGACTGCCAAGATCAACTGACAGATTTATCCATAGAAATCCAACTTTTCGCTTTGCGTAAGACTAGAATGGACAATGCTGTTTACAGGTAAATGTTGCTATATCTAAGGAAGAATCCTATTACTGAAGCCGCATTGTACCTAAAAATAGATTCCGTGAATATCATTCTGTGATCAATACAGTCTGTTTGTTTATCTGCAACAGCAATATCGGTTGTCCTGACATTTTCATTATCTTTAAGAACATTTCAGGCAACCTAGCAGATACGAGGAATATCACATTTCTGCCTACTCTGCAGGATTGTCTACCTTAAAAATGCAATCAAAATAGCCAAAATGACAAATTTCATTTTGAGTTATTAGATGAATGCTAGATCATTACGTTATTAAGTGCATGGATCTGAATAAAGAAGTGGAATCTTCTTTATACCCTAAGTACACCCTAAGTATACCCTCAGAATTACCGTGTTACTGATGTTGGGTGACAATCTAATATTGGGTAAAATATCAAGAAGCTCATGAGCGAATTTAGGAAGAAAACGTCAGTAGCTCTCGCACTATAAATGAATTTAAATGTATATGAAACTACTGTGTCAACTATTTTTCGATTCAATATTTTGCTTACTTTTACTTTTGAGAAATCTAATGACTATGATACTCTATCAATCACAGTGAATCACTTAATAATATCAGAAACACGTCAACTTTCTAAGTATATGAATGCTGCATTTATTAAATAGCACGAATATTTGTCCCCATGTTTAAATGTATTGTGTAGTGAGAAAACGACTGCATTGATTGCCTTTCTTTTCATAGGTCGGTATAACGACCAAATGTGACAATACGTAAAATTCGGAATGTATTGCAATTCGTTTTTAAATAACTTAAAAAGTAATTGATGTTTGTATGAACGAAACACTGAGGCAAAACAGGCTCAAGAAAGAAGCCTTCAATCAGCGGTTCTCAACTTTGAAGTAATGCCCTAGCCATAAGAAAACTCATAGTTGTCGATCAAACTGCAGATTTTCATCAAGATCTCTCAGCGACATGATCAATTCACCTGATACTAATCGAAGAATAAAGTGCATTTCCACAATCGGCACATTTTTTGTAAATCAGATAACAGCAATGTGTTGAAAGTGCGCAGCCATACATAAATTGAATCACTCCAAGTTCATGAAACTAGAGAAGAGCCAGAACGACCTTAAACCTCACTACTCCACCTGAATTTACCGGTAAAATCACTGAAAATTGACATGTCTATTTTTGATGCCAATTAATATAAATAACATGCAATCAATCGAAGGGTACCTGACTGAGTTAAAGAAGACATGCAGCTTTTTGATAGAAATCAGCTTCAGAAAGCATTAATGAGATAACAGCGGCTGAGAAATCACGCTCAAGACTGTCTAACATGCAAAGACTAGATGACTAAACATGCAAGCAGCTGTCATAAGTGGCTAAACTTGCACTCGACAGTATTTAGGTATTTTAGTTCTCAAATTGTAATCAACGTGAACACCCGGAATCATTCTTTATCTCCTGCTGTTTGTAGGAGTAACGCCCACCACTCTCGCGTCATGAATATTCAATTGCGAGTTATAATGAGGTGACACTAGTATTCTACGCTACGATTCTTTTTGTACTGATTTGAAGAATTGCCCTTGGTTACTAGCAATAAGAGAGCGAGATTATGGTGTAGCATTAATATGCTGAACACATGGACTTCACAACACAACCATGATCATAATGCATTTCACGTACGTATTCATCTACAAGCAGCTGACTACACATACCATAGTTCATCAGCATGAAAAATCAAAATCAAATTAATGTCTTATAAATAAAAAGCACCACGAAATTCATGAATGTGCATTAGCAAGAGACCTTTCGTCCAATCTCAACAGGTGCTTACTTTGGACAGAAACAAATCTGAGATCTACATAAAATTTGAATACTTGGGAAAATGTAGAGATATCCTTTCAATGTACATTATGAACATAGAGAAATCAAAACATGGAAATTCTGTGAGACATAAGCTATACACCCTAGTACTCATAGAAATAATAAAATGAAGAAAATAAGAAATCTACCACGGAAGAAACGTATTAGCGATAACATCCATTTGGGCACAAAGATCTAGATTTTTTCGCATGTTTACATGGGCTTCTATACTAGATAGTGTGCATTTAAAAAAATCTAACTTTGTATCTATGATTTGTTTCTGTCCAAAGTTATCATCCGTCAAGATTGGACGAAAAGCCAGGTGCTATCACATATCCATGAATTTCGTGACTCTTTTTATTTATAGGATATCGAATGGGGATTCATTTTTTAAATGAAATTATCGACTAAAAGAGGAACTCTATGGATTTGATGATGATGGATTGATGATGAATTATCATCATCATGACGCATTGAAAAGTAACCTTTGTCCATCATTCAAAGTTTGATGAACAAAAAAATCAAGGTTTTCTCGAAGTTTTTCAAGGTCGCAGACGCCCTGATCTTAACCATGTATTATTTTAGCTGCACGATAACTGATCATAGCTAGAATTCTTCAGTATGGCCTTTGAAGATATTAACAGTTCAATGGCCTAGCTATTCAGTGACTTGGGTGGCACTACTTCGAAAAGCGTCAATTATTTCTGATCCTCCATCCTATATCATTCAAATACCAAATGTACGATTGATCAAAATGAAATCTCTACTTTTGGAAGATATGTTTAAACTGGAATTTGATTATAGCGGTGATTGCTTTCTACCTATCATAGATGATGTATTCAAAATATCCCCACTGAGATTGTTCAACTATGTGAGAGACACTACTGTATCGTTGAGAACCGCTGCCTGAGCATCCATTGATGAAACACTTCAAAGGAAAGTAACCAAAAAGTAAACTGAAATTAACACTGCTGCATGCACATTTGAGTTGAAATTACCCATGTGATTTGGTCTCACTGCATCCAAGTAACGATTACTGGGCAATGAATACTTTCGAGCAAATCGGGCCTTGTGAAAGGAAATTTCAGTTTCAAATACATCTGAAAATAAGGAGCAGATGTACATTATAAATTTGATTTAATGATATGCTTCTGTCTAGCACTAACCCAATCACAATTCAGAATATAATATACTATTATTCACCCAAATTGCGAAATACAAAGTACTCCCCAACATGGCATCACTAAATCACTATAATATCGAATAAGCAATTTACAAAACTACATTTTTTCAGTGAAGAACGATGTAATTCACATTGTGCACCAATTCAATACTTTTCGTCGTAAATGTGGTGTCTCTGACAATTGCAAAATCTTCTAGGGTTTAAGGCGAGAAGCGGAGAAGAGTGAGCGGGAAAATGAGGGGGAAAATGATTTGACGTCAATCATCCCAAGTGATCTTTTTAGAAATACATGTAAATGCATATATAAATGCAACGTCGGATTTTTATGAAACATAAGCTGTTGATTATCTGATGGTAAACCGAAATTATCAAAAAATTATTGAGGTTAGTCATCATTGGTCAAGTGCAAAATCTAAGTGAATGTGTAATTAAGAATACGTTTATGGGAACCTTATCCTAAAATTACCAAATATGTGGGCGAGTCTTAGAATTTAGATAAGAGTCTGAGTATTAAGTCTTCAGAAGTTAGATTTTACAATGAATTTCTGCTGTTGTGCGAACAACTGCTTTGTGCTATAGTTATATAATATTTCTCCTTCTTGTTACTTGCAGCTCCATCGTAAAAGTAGCATAGTTTGAAAATTCACGCGAGAAAAGAAATTCTTTGAAAATTCATCTACAGTTCTTGGAAAATATCTTCCTTTTTCGGTCCGACTTCCTCCGTTTGCAGATACAATATCGGTTTTTCACAAATGAAAGGTTTATGCGGTTGTAAGTGCATCAATTTCTATATTATGGAATGTGCACTGTGCACGATGCTCATAATAATGTAATTTTATGTTATCAATTTCACTGGTTTACATCGATTTTAATGCTTGATGAATCTTCTTTGAACACAGAATTTTTGTTTTCTGAAGACTCATTTTTGCCTTCTTTACCATCATTTACTATTTGCATGCATTTCTTAGTCAACGATCATCTGCTGAAATACACCGTCTTCTTTTCAGTAGGCAGAATAAAGGTAATCTTTGCAGTTGAAAACAAAGAAGCATTGTACATATGCAACTTGGCAAAACCGATTTTGATGAACTGTCTGGATGGCATATTTGCCATTTCAATAATTTTCCGTGAATATGTGTGCTTTTCTCAGATACATGTATATTTGAAGCAACACTTGACGAGTTAAAGTAAATTAATCATTCACTCTACCACCAAACTTTTATATCCTCTTACGAAGCTTGGAAATGATATGAGTGGCAAGAAAGTTGCCACGCTTAGAACATGGACTTATGAAAAGTGATCTTCACAACTTCTGTTCATATGCTCGATGTGCGATGTTTCCGAAGGAATGCTGCATCGTATGCAGTTAAATCCAGGTATTCAGCTCAAGTATTTTGAGGCAAACAAAAGCATCACCCGGACTCCGAATAATTGAAACGAGTGATTCCGAGATCAATTTTTATCAGTGCTGGAAACCCTACATGATCAATCTAAGATACAAAAAGCGGATTAAACAAATTCAATTTTCAAATTTCTTTTTTAAGGACGCATCGGTAAGTAACAATTTCCATCAAGAAGCGCTCTCAAAGCAATTACATTAAGCCTTCATTACTGAAATACAACATTACCTTTCGGAGAGATCCCTGCTCTATTTCCATTAGAGACGTTTTCAGAAGCAGCAACTTCATCGCCAGTGTTTGGCTTGACTTGCTTGATCGCATTGGATCCATTTACTAGTTGCGTGCTGGAATGTGTAGAAGCTCGCGCACTTTGAGATCGCTTTAATAAGGCGACATATTCATGTTCACTTGGACTAAAGACAGGAGGTTGAGTGGACGAGGGATCTGTTGATTGTCCTCCAGCTTCAGAACTAGAAACAGCAGGAGCAGCAGTGGCAGCTTGGTCTGATTCGACTAACATTTCAAGCTGTACATATTTTATTGATGTTGGTTGGCGATCTTGAAATAAAAATAGAGAATCTTCAGTATTATGTAGAGACGAAATCCATTGGGCGCCAGCTGAAGCGCCCCTTCAGTACAGTCAAAAAAAGAAGTGCATAAAATCACGGTCACAATTAATACTGAGGTTAGCGACTCAGTGATCACACCCGCATTGCAGGGACACTGTGCATTGAATCAAGTACTAATGTACTAATAAATGAGAACTCTTCATGTGTGCCTCTCCCAATGTTCAAATTTTAGCATCTTTTAGTGAATTGCACTGACTATGATTTATCCATGCATAAAAACTGTGGTCACAGCTGCTGCAATGTCCTGAAGATGGGTTTTAAATAAGCTCGAAATCGATCGACAAACATGGCCGTTTATGAGAAGTTTGGGCTCATCCAGTTAATATTTTAAAAATGTAATTGGAAATCAATTGGCGAAATGTAGCCCAATACTATCCGTCTCATACTCACATTTCTATTCCCCTTCTCTTACTCATCTTTATTTCTTACTCATAATATCTTATTACCCTTTAAGTCATGTAAATTTTGAATTTTGTGCATGTAAGTGCTTTCCTTTTATACCTGACGATGATCTTCTAATGAAGATCGAAATTAATTGTTTAATGTAAATTTGTAATAAACATCAATATTTATCTTGACTATTCCCAACCAATAACTTGAAAATATGTAGGCCCTATAGTCAAGACATTCACAGGCTTCTCATTTCACAGTAGATGTTTTGCTAAACAATGATTGTGAGAGATGCTTCCGAAAAACCATTGCATTAGCAAGTGAATCTGTGTGGTGGAGAATAGCGTTAGTATACCATATCTTTGTAACTTTGAAACGATTCTACTGAAAAATGTAATAATCGATAAATAATCTAATATCGATGAAAAATCGATACTATGCAATTCTAAAGCTGTAAACGCTGCCATAAGAGCGAAGCACAAGTTTTTGACGTTTGAAGCGCGAATATGCACGATTTTGTGATCAATGAGCAGCATTGATTTACCTTCACTGTCAGTCACTTCAGGTTCCTGATATTCTGGAGATTCTTCGGCTCTGGCTGCTTCAGGATCAGCTTCAGGTGAGCTGGAATACAAAACATCACAATCATAATATTGACTTCATTGATAGCATTCTAAAAAGTCATACATAGAATAAAGTCATAGAAATCTTCAAATAAGATAGATAATCCATGTAGATTATAGAACATTAGAACAAAGAATCCAATTAGAACATTAGAAGCCTAGTAACCATAGAAATGTCACTATCTTTTAAGTTGATATACAATTTTTTTACAAAAAAAACATATAATACAAAAATTTCAATGTTAGGAAATGACTCACTCGCTGGGGGCACCGGCTTGTTCTTCTACGATTTCTTCATTTATTGCTTTGTTGATGTCGTATAAATGATGCATCCTTAAATTTATCAATTTTATCACAATGAAAACAGCACCAACAGCCAAACTGTATGATATCCATACTACATAAGAGAAGGCAAGAGTCTGAAAATAAAAAAAACAAGTGCTAGAAAAGACATCAAAATATCTTGTACATTACGAGATGGGAACTAAATTTTGAAGTATTGTGATTTATGACGTCATCTTCTTATCATCGTGCTTGCATGTAATGAAAATGAGAGCATTGACAGATGAATTACGAACTTGGTGCAACTGCGTGGTATCTTATTATACATGTACGTTGAAGAACAAATACCAGCACTCAACAGAAAACGTGAAATGACCAGACGCTGAACATGGCAAGACTTATCTAGGAGTAATGCAAGATTCAATATCAAAGCACGATATTGAAAGATATTTAGATGATATTTCCACCACTGTGATGTTGAACGTATTGTCTTACCGAAGGTGCATAATTCGTTAAACTTGTATTGCCATTTAAATCTATCAGGAACACAATTTGCGATGCTTTTATAGATTTTGAGGCCTAAAAAATCCGGGAAAAAAACCGGATTTTTTAGGCCTCAAAATCCAAAGAAGCATCGCAAATTGTGTTCCTGATAGATTTAAATGGCAATACAAGTTTGTGTATGCTTAAAATTGCTACCTATTCAGTACATATTTATGATTTTTTGTTAAGCCCGCCATATATTAGGCACCCACCACTTTTCATAGCCTGATTTTTGACTCGCTTCATGTCTTACAAAAACTAATGAAGTGTCAAATCAAACTGTTAATCCTTCTATCAAATGTCATTGCGAACCTCTGATCGCGCGATGATGTCTCACATGAATGTAATTCAGACGTATAGGATTGAGCATGGATTGTATCACTAGAAAGACTTTGTTTGATCCTGTTGGCAGCTTCAACTAACTTGCTTCACCTGGGATCTATTCAATCGTCTTTTGAAAATATTGCTAATTTTCTCAGTGACAAGGGTCAATCATGTTTTTCCTTTTGTCCTCCTTCATGTTTAGAACCCATTTTAACACCAGGGGCCGGTTGCTCGCCTCGACGCTTAGCTTAAATGGGCACTTAACGAAGTCTTTAATTGAGCATTTATCTAAGGTGCATTGCTCGGGTAACGAACATTAACTTAGCTGACCTCGTTAATACTCGAATCTAAAGGTAGCTGTCGATCTACTTTAACGAGACACTTAACATCACTTACTGTTGTTATCAGTGACTTTGAGGATGTCTCTCCCTGTTGTCTTGCCTATTTTGAATACAGAAGTAGCAAGTAGATCTTGATGATCTAGAATTTTACCAGCGATTTAAATTGAAGAAAGGCACGTTTTGGTTTGTGATGGATGAAATTCGAAGTGATTTGAGTCGCACAAGTCAATCATCAACTGCTGCAAGTCCCGAAATACAGGCCTTCTGTGCGTTGCGATTTTATTCAACTGGTGGATTCTTGAATCTTATCGGAGACTCCATGGGTGTGGATAAGGCCACTGTTAGCAGAGCTATTCGTGATGTGTCTTTCAGTCTACTTAACAGATTGGACAAATATGTGTATTTCCCTACAAATCATCATGATCTCATGGATAAATTCTACGATATTGCGCAATTTCCTGGAGTTGTAGGTGCCATAGGTGGCACTCAGATTAGAATACAGGCAACAAGCGGTGAACAGGAGCCTTACTATGTGAATCGAAAAGGTTTTCATAGCATAAATGTACAAGCAATTTGTGATTCAAATGGTCGATTCCTAAACATAGTTGCCGATTGGCCGGGGAGTACTCACGATTCGAGAATTTTGTCGTCCAGTGCCATTGGTGCAGAATTTCAGAGTGGTCGACAGCGTGGCATTTTAGTGGGTGATTCGGGGTATCCCTGTAAGTCATGGCTAATGACATCAATGCTTGTTCCGCGTGATCTATATGAACAACGCTATAATAGATCACACAAAACAACTAGATGCATAATTGAACGAACATTTGGGAGGTGGAAGAGAAAGTTTCATGTCTTGCATTCTGAGATTAGAATGAGTCCACAGCGTGTTTGTCGCATAATCGCTGCATGTGGAGTTCTGCATAATATCTATCTGCAGCACAGAGAACCCTTTGACGAGGAAGAGAATTATGAGGTGGACTCAGGTGAGAATCCCATAAGCAAAATAGATGGCAGCGGACAATTGTTTCGTCGCAATTTTCTTCAGCAGCATTTTTGACTGAGTCAATTTGACATGTTAATCCTACTGTATCTGCGAAATAGAATTATTTGTTTATTCTATGAATCTGTCCTCTTCCTTCGTTATTTTTCTATTTCAACATGCTTTGATTAATTTTTAGCGGCCTATACATGGTAGACGGCAACAGAGCACAAGATAAACGAACAAAGGACATAAGAGCAATAGCCTATGCCTAGACAATAAGAGCAGAGGTAGGTCTACATAGCATCGATTGAAATAGTGACATAACAGGACATTTATAATCATTGCAGTGCTATGGAAGGACATATTGTCTCTTTTCTCTATTAATATAATGTTCCTCTGCCTTTTTCTACTTCTTCCTTATGTCATCTGCACTTTGTCCTTTGCTCTTTTGTAAGTAGTCTATGGTGGGCCACTTCAAGCTCAAACTACTCAGGTGCTATGCATTATCCGCAACGATTTTCTACTTAGCGTTATTTTGCTTTCTCCTTTCCTCTGCCCAAACACATAGCCCAAGCGCAAATTAATTGAAAACAACTCAAACTTTCATAAATCGCTGCAAATTGCATAAGGAGTTGCATAGAACAATAATATTCATGTCACTTACATAGCATTATGAAGAGAGTTGTCAATTTATTCGTGCTGTTCGCATCGAATTGATGTCTCGACTGTTCAAAATTTCATAAGTTTGAGAAATAATGCAATCAGTGTCATCAGTGCAGATTCTTCTTGAAAATGCTTCAAATGACTCGTGAAGTATTCCACCGGCGCGCAGATCATTCTGGATTTTTAGAGTTTTGAGGTAGACCATGTAACGTTGTTCTCTGATCAACTTCCGATGGTCGTTGATTAGAGCCATCTGCTCATCCTTGCCATCTTTTTTGACTGACATATTCAGTTGAGCCGACTTACATGGGATGCTTATCTTCAGACAGTTTTAGCCCCTTCAGATTTTTGAAATATTCCTCGTCTATTGGTGCATTCTCAGGCTCTTTGGTGCCTTGTTCGTCAACAGCAGCTCCTTGTAGTCTGTCTCTAATCCCGCACTCTGACCCCGAGCCAATGCCTGTCAAAGAATCACCACTCTCACCGTGAATTATATCGTATAGCTTCTGAATGTAGAGAGGGGGCTTCTCAGGCTCTGTCCTCCACCAATCTTGTGATATCTGATTGACTTTCCATGCTTGCGGACTTCATCTTTCAAATTTGATATTTTCGTTTGAACCTGCGAGACTTCACGAGGGCTGTCAGGTGCAGTTGCAAGGAAATCAGCAAGCAAGTCATCCCATGCAGCGCTGCGAGATTTTGAAGTTCGAAATGCTGCCAATTTCCCGATGATTGTCATGTGGTATTTCTCATAGCTTTCTACCAACATTGTGGTGTCTTTGATTGTCCAAACGGGTGAGCGCTTTCTGTCTTGCTTCTCAGTCATCGTCTCGTCACAAGTAAGTTTCATGAAAATTGCGAAACAGTTGTCTGTATAGCAGATGAACGATAAATTCAGAGATGATTTCTCTATCACGTGACTACATCAACCCTAATTATTGGTAGTCCGAAGTGCCGAGTTAACGTGTGGCCAATCCCTGCTCAATCGAACTCCTTCCCATGCAGTCAAATGTTCAATTGTACTAGCAAGTGGTTTTAGGTGTACACGTGTCACGCTTAATGGGCCACTTGGATAATGCCCTATCCCAGCAACGCACACGAACATTAAAAAAGTTCCCACTTAACGAAGTGGAGCATTAGCCGTTAATGGGACATTAATGATTGAGCTTAAGTGTCGAAGTCCAGCAACCGGCCCCAGGTTTCTGTCTGGCATCACACCGCAACATCAATCGGTGATGGGATCATTCTCCAATCTAACTGATGCTTCTGACCCTTTATTTCATTCAACCTTTCATATTACAAAGCCCTTGATTGCTTGTACAATAAAATGCGTAGCTTATTAATGCCAGGATATTCATTTACTTAAAGAAGGTAATTTTCACTGACCATACTGCTATATTGCTGTATTTATTGATTGACACTGAGAAGCATTCAATAACCTCATGTAAAGACAACTGTGCTCCATGTTTTCGTTGCTCAGTGGTCTGCTCACAATGTAGTAAAGCATTGAGGGGTTTCGCCTTTTTAATTCCGCTTATCAAGTTAACACTTCAAATTCGCCACTAGAGCAATCATAATTGGAAGCTCAATCCTCTTGCGTAGTTGTTAATTGTTGAAAATATTCACTGACTTCCAGATTTATCTTTTCAAACGTTCCCTGTTCACTTTTGAATATATCTGTTGAAATTCACGTTGTATTTCACTCTCGTGCAGGACGTCAACAGAGCAATCCACAAAGACATCATCTTTTTCATTTACTGAGAATAGTACTTTATTCACTTTCTCACTTTTCAAATTTAGTCCTTTCTGATGTCCTATTGAGGATCGAAAGATGGTACCGGATAAAATGAGCCCCGTTCCATGCATTAAGTCATCTAACAATTATTCACAAGGTAAATATAATTTTGATGTTTTATATTCTCTGAATGATAAGTGCCAACAGGTGGGAATGAAGGGAACTTTTTTTATCTCCGACATTCACACTTGCATCGCTAACAATGAATTTGCGCGCAATTGAACAACCAGAGAATCTGCCTCATTCTCTCTTTCCGCTATTAATGAATACAAATTGCTCGCACCATGCAGTTGCCATTATATACGACCGCAATAATTTTATCATTTTCTGATATTTCTAGTCATTACAGAACATCATATTATCATTCACTGATTATATCATACGTTTTTCACACGATTTTAAGACTTTAGTTTTCAAACATGCTAAATTGCAGAAGAGAGTCTGTAATTTGGAACATGACATTTTTTAATAGCAATATGATAATAATCAATCGCATCACATGGTAATGCTACACTTATCATCCGTTCTCCATCACGTATCAAAGAAGTTGCACTGCTCATAACATTTCCTAGAAGCCTAGCTCTGCGAAAGCATACATGATCTTGAGTAACTGCTCATTAATCATCTAATTATTTGGAATATCAAAACAGTAACACAACAGTTATAAACATCATCAACAACAGACCTTCGGATGCAACAATTAGAATGATGGAGAAGCAATTAGAAAGTCGGTGTAGAGGTGTCAGTCTACGTATCTGCAGGTGTTGAGTCACGTGTTTGCCCGGTGCGTCCTTTGAACGAGACCTCGTCAATTCTGATAGCGCTATCCATTTTGAGACATGTTCTCTAATTCGATCTCCTAGCCTTCTCTCATTGCGACCGATGCATGTGCTTTTGCACGTACATGTGAATTGGTAAATAATTCGGGACTGGGACTGAGTTGAGAGGCGGTCTTCTGGAGATGCAATCAGCAGTTGCCTTGTGCGATGAATAATTCGTACCTCTGCAACAGGGAAGACAGTGGCCACGACCACTTTCAATTTTCTGTTGATTATGGAGTTTTGTATTTACTGTGATTGGGAAGGCGGATAAATACTTATTTTTTCTTAGGTTGGTGTTCAGTTGGAGGGCGAGAATGTCAATGAGATATTTAGGGTAACCGCTGCAGGGAAATTCGTAGTCAAAGTATCTGCCTCTCAAAGTTTCCACCTTTTGAGATACAAGACTGGTCTTATCCGGTGCCCCTTTGATCATCTTCGCAAGATTGAACACTTCAATTCTTGGAGAAGGAGGCAGGGACTTCACTACAAAATTCTACAGCATCTCATTAACGTTTTTCGCATGCAATTTTTGCATATTGGTTGCATGCAATTGCATCATCGTGGATAACGAATTTTTGATGACATCTTAACATAATACTCATTGACAAAATTTTTGAAACATTTACTTCTTTAACTTCTTTCATTTTTGACTGGTATATATACATGTATGTATGATACCTTGATAATTTAGTCACAATCTCCACCAAGTCGCTAGCACAGAAAAACAACGCATGTAGCAGATTCAACTTTAATAGCGCGTGTGCCCCCCCCCCTCTACCTCCAATACATTCAGTAATCCGAGATGGCATGGATTCACAAAGTTTCTGAATGAAGGATGTTTCAAGGAGAAGCCATTGCTCTGTCAGTCTTTCAGAGAGAATCTTCAGGGACACTGGTGGAAGTGAATGGCGGTCTCTCACTCACCGCCAAAGCTCGTTCCAGACTTGTTCAATGGGTGACAAGTCAGGTGAGCGTGCAGGCCAGTCAAGGGTTTGAATGTTCAATCTCCTAACAGTGGCAATGACAGCCGAGGAGCGATGTGGTCTTGCGTTGTCGTCTTGGAAGACGAGATCCTCCACCCTGACCACTGGGGCAACAACAGGAAGCACAATTTCATTGAGATACCTCTCTCCAGTCAACGTGCATTTGATGATGACTGCTGTCGTTCTTCCGCCATGCCAAATGCCACCCCACAGCATAACACTTCCACCACCATATCTGTCGTGTTCTTTAATACAACATGGGGCAAAGCGTTCACCTGGAAGACGGTGCACTCTGACACGACCGTCATTGAAATCCAGAGTGAATCTCGATTCATCGGTCCACAAGACTTTCTGCCAGTGATGGTCATTCCATGAGCGATGGGCATCACACCAGGCAACTCGTCTTCTGCAGTGCTCAAAACTCAATGGAATTAGGACAGCTGGTCGTCGCGATTGAATTCCAGCTTCTCGCAATCTTCGGTAAGCCGTTCGAACGCTACAGTCTATTTTGAGGCACTCTTCCAGTGTACGACTAGCTTTGGGACTGACACAAATCTATTCCTCTTTGCAGATAAAACTAGACGTGCGTCTGTCCTTCCTGCAGACTTTCTTGGTCGACCAGATCCCTTCTTCTTTTTAACATCTCCTTCTGCTTTCCATCGACAACACCACCTCCAAACAACGACTCTCGATAGTTGCAGCTCTTCGGCAACACTCGCACAACTTCTACCACAACGAATCATTCCAATAGCCATACTTCTGGTAAACTGACCGTGTGCCATTTTATTTTACAAAAGCTGGATTTCAGTTCACGTTTACGTTCAATTTGTAAAAGCAATTGTGACAGTTGTATCGATATCAAAATTTGAAATTTGACCACCATAGATCTTTCTCCATTCTCTAATGTGTTGAATGGTAATACATAGAAAGCGAGATATTGTATCATACCTGAGAAAAAAATGAAACAAACTTCAATTCAAGCCAATGATAGTTTGTTTCATTATGTCAATGAGTATATATTTTTAATCGTTATTGATCTTCCAAGTGTCTCTGGTTAAGCTCAGTATTACAGGATTTTCGATAACTCAGCAATTAGCCAAAGTAGCGTACATCATTCGGAATCTTTGGTAAGATTCCACAAAGATCTGCTTACTACCTGTTTATCAACTAAACTGGATTCTGTGTTGGCGTTAAAGAAGTTAATTTGACTGGTCTTTTAATATCAAGTGCAATGAAGGAAAGTTTTGATATCAATCGGCACATATGTTGGGTAGAAGAATTAACGAAATAATTTGGAGTCGGAGCCGTATGCGGAGAAGGAGCCTTTCAAACATATGAGTTTAAAAAGTTGATGGTAAGGTGACAGCAAAGGGCAAATTCTTGGACGGTGAGACCATAGGCTAAAAGCGTGAAGGCGATTGGGTTTGTGAAGAATCGCACTCGATCCAACTTTGAAAAACAGTTTCTGTCAATTCTCTGGAGCACATACGAGTTTGAAACTCGATCAATTCTTCCTATTCCTGGTAAGTGCCCATAATTCAGCTCCGTACATCAATATTGAGAGGGTCAGTGAGTCAAATAACCGAAGCTTTAGCCATAGTGGAGTTGATCTCGACTTCCAAATGGTCCCTAACTTCCAAAATGCGTTCTATGAGATTCCTTTTCGCTGTTTGAAATCTTAATAGCAAGATGCTATTCTTGGGCTCAGGTACTTGAAATCCTCAACTACTTCCATATCGTAAAATAAAGTCAGGAGCGGGTCGGTTGGCTCACAGTTTATATGCATGAGCTTCGACTTGCCATAGTTGATGGCAAGTCCGACTGTGGCTGCGGTGGATTCAAGCATACTAAGATGTTCATCTGCTGCAGTTTCGGTTTGGTCAAGCAAGACGATGTCGTCTGCAAACTCTAAGTCTGGTGGGTTCACACTTGGTTCTTCAGCATAAGTATGGAGTCCATGGATGGAATGCATCTGTCTGAGAACAAAATCCAAAACAATAATGAACAAGGAAGGCGCTAGAGTTTCTCTCTGAAGAACATATGTGGTCACATTGAATGGATCGCTTAGTTGACCACTGACACGTACGCGGCTGCAGCTATTCTGATACATGAAAACGATATCATCCACCATCTTCGCTGGAACACCGCAATGCGCAAGATTTTCCACATGCGGTTTATGTATATTGAATCGAATGCTTTTGAAAGATCAATGAATGTGGCAACCATCTGTAGCTGGCGTTGATAGCACCCTTCGAAGATTTTCTTCAAGACATTTATCTGTTCAGTACAATTTCCTCCTTTTCTAAATTCGGCCTGAAAAGGGCGGAGAATTCGACGACCAGTGGATTTTATATTGCTTTACTGCAGATTCGTCGACTCAATCGTGCACAGTCGAGTGAATAGTACCAAACTTCCTAAAGATAGCCCTCACTTTTAAGTCGACCTCTCACATTCCAATCTCACTATATCCAACTTTTAGCACTCCAGTACGTTCATCGCATCTGAGAATAGACGATACCTGAACTGCACATTCTCTCGTATATATTTAGAATTTCAAGCCAAAATTTCTTTGATGTGACAGAGCATGGACTTCTCGTGGATATCTCTCTGCACAGATGATGACATGCACTATGTGGTATTTAAGCAAACGTTGATGCGATTGAATATGATAACAAAGCTTTCACATTGGTTTATGTTCAAAATTGCGGATTTGTTTCTACGATTTTACATGCTTGAAAATTAAAATCTGATAATCGACCAAAATCATCGTCACTGAATTGTGTGACTCAGTGAATGAAAACATCATAACAAGTATCATGTCAATCATCATAACATTTGGCCGATCATAACTAAATCGTATTCACTTTCTAGTTCGTTGGGCCGTTGTGGTCAAACATTGCAGCTTACCTCTTTGAATCGTATCGTTTCTAGGTCTCGCTTCATAAATTGTGGAAAACTTTCCACAGTAAAATTAATTTGTTATATAACTACACATCCATGCATCAGACGGACATCGGTTTTGGATTTAAAATACTTACAAGATGAAGAATTATAGGGCTACAAAAAAGAGCCAACCAAAGATATAGATGAACAGTGTTTGTAAAATGGCATTGTCGGGCATCATAATACCATCCACCAGTTAAAGAAGGAATAAACCCTTCTAAAACAATCTTGAAAATATGCTTCATCCCTAGGCCATCATCAGTTACTTCAGAGGAAAAATTTTGTGTCCGACAGCTGGTTTCATGCAAACATTACAATCAGAAAATAAAGTATATGCTGATATATTTTGCGCTATTAAAACTAATGTGACAGTCTCTCCCATAGGGTGCTTCATATTAAGCTCTCTTTTGTGACAACAGGTCTGATTCTTGATCAATGCAATACATATCTTAATTGTTTAAATCATGGGTGAAACCTAGTCTTTGGCTGAATCAGCTTGGCAAGGTAATTTGGGATAATGTCAATTGTATCAGTGATATGCCCAAAATTGATTTCTATGTCAGTGTCTCATCAATTCATTGGAAATTTGGTCGGTACTCATTAGATTACACGTGCCTACAAATGTGTTTTTGTAGCTTCCTTCACTGGCTTTCATGCATGTGTGTGTTCAATAATAACTGAATACAGGAAAACCATTGAGAAACCCAATTTTGCCACACAATGGCATTCATTATTATTTATGCAGCATTCACACATGAATGCGACTTTCCCATTGTGCAAGTCAAGATGATAATGAACAAATTATTGATGATTATTTCAGCCATTTCAGCCATTTCAGCTATTTCTGACATTCAGAGTACTGAAACAACCAATAACACCGGCTTTACAACTGAAGTTGTTAGGTTGTGTAAGCTTGTTGTCGCAATGGTTTCAAGAGATTTTAAAGAGACATTGTAGCGGCGATCCTTCTCGAGCAAAATATTGTATTTGCAAAATACAATGACAGGTTGCTAGAATTTTGTGAGTGTAAACCAGACGTGACAACATAGATAATAACATAATAATAATATGATAATGATGAAATATTTTGGATGTTTTGTTTGAAAAAAGGTCAAAATCAGTTGTTTCTTTCGATGAATAGCGTGGTCTTTAGCCGAAAAAAACATTTGGCTTATTAAAGCGAAACGATATTGCATTTACCACTTAACCAGACAAAGGTCTGGTCTGCATTGAAGCTTCCTGTTGTTCTGATTGCTCACGGTTGTGTTATGCACAACCGCTGGTCATGGTGCATGTTGGCCCTGCTTTTTTGTTGTTCTGACGATGACCAAATCACTAAAATATAGATGTACAATAAGATTGTAGATACTATAAAGCTTTTCTATGTTGCACCGTTGGTAAATTTTTGAAATTGCAGATCAAATATTTTTTTCCTAGTAACACTTGCTGCTGGATTTTTTTCCTCGTGCAGGTCCAAATGCTTAACTGATGATTTGTCATATTTGCAACGGAATACTTTCGATCATAGTATTATATGCGTCGACAGTAGATGGATCATTTTTTTTAGATGTCCAGACATTTTGCGTCGTTCAACAGACCTTTCTTTTTACCCTCCTTTTTAGGATAGCGTCAAGTGAGTACTGACTTCAAGTTAATTTGTGAATGAAGATCAGCTTTGCAGTGTTCATCGTGGCCTCGATTCATTCGCAGGTTTTGAACATGCATTGCACAGAAAGTCTTAAAGCAACTTTATTTCTTTAGGGTGACTCGTCAAATCATTCGTTTATTCACAAATACTGCTGCTCAGCATCTCATCGATGAAATTGAGAAGCTCTTCAAAATGGCCTCTGACACCCGCAATCAACAGCGGCTAGGAATTGGAAAAATAGGAGTAAGAACAACAGAAAAATGATTCTACAATCATTTCAAGATAAATAACAAAGTTCAACATTGGTGAAACTGAGAAGAGACTGATCGCAACACATTTGAAATTATTCAGAAAAAGACAATGCAAAGAGACGTTTTGATATTTCCAACATGGATGAAAGAGGCTGATTGACATTTCCAGGCCATCATATATAGAGAGCAGTGTTCCTACTCTCGCCCGAAAAATGCCCGAATGCCCGAAATTTTTGGTAGCGAATGCCCGAATTTTGATCTAAATTCCTATTACGTATATACTGTTGATATATAACGAAAACATAGGCCCCTATCATCTGTACAGTTCAGGAACGCCTCTGAAAGGTGAAATTGCATAGCCTTTCAGGGATGCGACAGAAAATCTTCTGCAACTATAGATTATGTATCATGTCCATATGTCGAGGCTCTAAAGAGATGGCCATAAATTTATCAATTTTTCTCCAGTTTGTTTTATTCAGGGTTCCTGCGCTCCTCAATTTCCTGGAAAACTCCTTAAATCTTAAAATAAATTTTAGGGACCCTGGAAACTCCTTAAATTTCACACTTCTGGAAAAGTCCTGGAATTTTGATATGTTAACACTTGATTGTAGTAAATGAGAGTTAAAAATTTGCTATGTAGGCCTATAAATTGTTCATGTTAATTATACCCATGAAATTATTCTTAGCGAATTGATGAATTATATTGGTAATTAATGAATTTCCAATTATTACAGATACGATGATACCTCTGAATTATTTCCTCAAAGGTCAGTATTTACATTTCTCTCATAAGCCACTACATTCACAGAGACTCATTAGTAATTTGGTTTCGACAGCAGAGTTTTGTTTGCAGAGTGATGTTCAAATTCACACTCTTCATACTTCGATGGTTGATCTTCTCCGAAAACTCCTGCTGCGTTTCGTCCAACCAAAACTCCTGCCGAGGAAGATTTGGAAGATTGATCCAACTAATAAAGAAATATGGTTAAATCATTATCAATTCTGCATTGGTCGCAAGGCCCAGGCGTTACTTGCCGACAGTTTCTTCTCAACAGCGGCACAAAAGCTTCTATTCTATCTGCCCTTTGGAAAGAAGTTATTGAAATCTACCGAATTTCTCGCTCCATAGAAACAGTATGATACGGAAATGGAGAAATGGGGTCTTCGCTTGGCGAAGTGTATGCCAAATGTGATTTCCTCCGCTGAGACTTCCACACTTGTGTTGGAAATAAGACAGGTTCAAAGTATGAAACCCAAATATCATACTCCTGTCGAAAATGTTCGAGAACATTGGGTGAATATCCACAAAACTGGCAAATACCCGTTGATGGTACGACTCGCTCTAGCGATTTGCGCATTGCCTCACGGAAATTTGGATGTAGAACGTGTGTTCAGTGTCCTCCATGACACTTTGCAAAAGAAAGAACATGAAACCGGAGACCGTCACAGCTGTGCTCGTCTCAAAATCATGCATGAGAGTAAAGAGCTGGACCGCTGCAACCATGCCAGTGATGAAAGAATTGGTTAATATGGCCTTAGCTGCACGGGCAGCACATATGAGGAAGCGCGAAGACCAACAAAGATAAGAAGAAGAAATGAAAAGAAAATGTAAGCAACAGAAAATTATTAAAGAACCAGACGATTCCAAAAGGACAAATGACGTCATGATGCTTCTTCAAAAGCAATCGAAGGAAATGGAGGATGACATCAGAAAGAAGACCGATGAACGCAACAAATTACGCAAGCTAGTGGAAGACCTGCAGACCTCAGCTCAGAGATTCGATGACGAGATTGAAGACCTACACCAAAAGAAGCAGATAATTGGCGAGAAAAAAGAAAAACAAACATCAAAAATTGTACAGAACATTTTGAAAAGACATGCTATCAATGTTGATCTTGATGCTGAGGCATCTGATGCTGGTCAAAAGAAGCAGAAGACTACTCTAGATAATTAAACCGAGTTTTGAGAGTTAGACGTGATTGTCCTTTTTTCAGTTCTACATACCTTATTTGAAGGACAGTTTTGTATTGTGTTCGTGCATGTAGGCCTACTTGCAGTAAATTACATTGAGAGTGTCAGCATTTTTCTAGAAACCAGAGTAAATACTTGCCAAAGACGGATTTACTCATCTTGGAAGTAGTTTTCAAAATAGTGGTCGTGTCGAAGTAAATTATGATTTTTCATATATAGTTTTTGCTTATGCTATGTAAATTATATTCCCAAACACCTAGTAATACGAATATCAGGATGCATGTATATTGACGTACATGTATTTAAAGAATACATAGTTGGAGCACTACCCTGAATAATACATGTAAGTTATTTTATATGATTGAAACCAACGTGGCCTACCGCAACGAAAACTACCGCAGGAAACTATTATCATCAGAAAGTATGAAGCGTAGGCCTACTACGTCGAACAATAAAGATTTGGCAGTATATTTAAGGTGACCAGATCGATAAAATATGTGCGTTATGTTCGCGAACATAGACCTATGTTAGTCCCTTTGTTCAATAAAGATAAATAGTATTCATGCCCGAAAAATGCCCGAAGTTTTGCGGGAAAACTCAATGCCCGAAAATTTTCAAGTTGACCAGTAGGAACACTGAGAGAGGCTAAATTGATCTAAAACGAAATCAAGTGAAGCCATCCTTTCAATTTGGACGAGAACATTGATGAAAGCAATCAAATCAGCGCAGCGGTGAACCCGAACCACACATGAATTCTTTTATTTTTCACTTCATTGCTATTAGCTTCATAATCATAGAACTCAACGCAATTAATGGATGAACTAGAATGTGCGTTTCGAATCAATTCATCACATTTTTAGCTTTCTATAGCTGCATATTATTACCAGTCATAATGTAAACAGCGACTTAGTGGGTATTCGTATCAAAACTTGGATGTCTGACTGACGGCTGTGTATAGGCAGTAAGCATTACATAACACAAATTGTAAACACCGCATTACACACTTCAGGTTCTATTCAGTAAAGGGTATTTTAATGTGCGAGGCTAATTGATTATTTGCTTTTTTGGACAATTCTGAGGTCGATCAGTTCGACTAGAAAAACCGAGCACATCGATTATCCGAGTAGCTTGTTTGTTTTGCTTGACTCATTTAAACATATATAAATTTTTGTTTTGCGTACTTGTGCTGCAGATTGTGTCTAATAAAAAGCAACTATTTATCCATTACGTGATCTCTTTTAAGTTCTCTACTGACTTAATTTCATCGTCCTCATTTGTTTCACCAAATGTGCTTCTTCTCATCTGTCTCCATGTCAAAATCTCTATGCACATTCAAGATCACTTTGTGCAAGATGAAATTTCGAAAGCCTATGCGTTCAAAAACTTTTGATAATGCTGTAAGTAAAGCTATGGGTCGAAAGTGGGCGACAGACTATGGATGCAGAATGAAAGATTAGCAGAATTAAAAACAGGCAAGATGATTACCGAGCAAGTGGCGTGTAATGAAAGTTAGTTTTGTCACTGCGGGAGAGAATTAAGATTGATTTCCATAACTTCTTAGGATTTAAGGGTCATCGCACCAAATGGCATCATTTAAACACTCTTCTTCAGATATGTAATATGTTCTTGGACCTCGCTTCTTCATGCGGTGGCACCTCTCGAATTGGTTTTGCGGAATGCCTTGTCACGTTCGTCAACAAACAGCTCTAACACACGAATTGATGTGGGAGCGACCCAAAGACATATTTTTGATCGTAAAGATTTTCAAAGCTAAGTCAGCTCAAGCAAAGCGTTCTTTGATAAAAAAAGTTTGACACATTTCTCATTAGCTGAAGCATCTTCAAAATAAGTTTTTCATTTCAAACTTTGTCATCTCATTTTCAGGCAAAGAAACCATAAAAGCTATACAAATAAGCAAAAATGTTTTAGCAAAATTCACGCCCTCTTCAATGTCATTAGATGTTAGAATGAATGATATTTCAAAATTTAATGGAAGTCATAGAGCTTGATGGAAAGCAATAATGCATCAAAGATGATTTCTACAAGAGCTCAATAAAATGCAATATCAAAATAGATTATGATAAAAAGTACTATCATAGATAGTAGGACTTTATTGGTCCTCGTAGATGGCACTACAGTATAGACAACATAGTGCCGCCAAAAGTTCTCGACGTAATGATGTTAAGTTGATATGTACTTATTTTGCAACGATTTTGATCACCGAACACAGTTTTCTGTTTAATTCTGGCTTTTCCATTGATATTAGTATCGCCTCCGTCGCTTCTCTTGACGTTGCATCTGAAGGGCACTGCACGGATGCTAATTTTCTATCGAATTTCGTTAAGTTCTGTAGTGTTTTTCAACAGAATGTTGGTAGAGCATGGAGCGTTTGTTTTTGTTTGCAAATTTGCCTTTTGTTTCTAGAACAAATGTAGCAGTTTGCATTTGGGACACTGTTCATGGAAACGATTTGATGAAGATAGGAGTTTGCGCATTGATTTTCCTGAACGTTCTACCACCTTTATTTTGAGGTTTTTACTTTCGAAAGATTTTGCTACAAGATTTGGCCAATTCACTTCTTTCGGTAGGTTGTACAAAGTACACGGCATTGTATTTAGTACCTTAACAGTTATTCTTCTTTTTCTTTTGTTTCTTTCAATTCTGTACCGGCTCTTCGCTTTATAAAGGGCTATACCATGCGATAAGCTATCATGTTTCAACCTTTCAGACTTGCTTTTTGTTCCTATGTAAGCAGATATTCTCTCTTCTTTACCATACAGACAATATCTCATCGGACTTGTTAGCATCTTTGTGTGTTTTGATGTATAACTTCACGTACGTGAAATGACAACGCGTAGCTCTAGTTGCAACCTTGCCTTTCAGCTTTGTTCATTCACAATAAATTTATCAATCGAAAAAGCGTGTGCTTATTTATGAACAAAGCACGATGCCAATCTACGACTGTCCGTTCCCGCTCTGTGGATACCAAACTTCTGACGTATCCGACACATTGGCAGCTACACTACTGCAAATACACGCCTCTGGAACACACGTCAGCTCGCCCACATCATCCACGACATCCAGCGCTACAGCAAAGATGGATCGGGTACGCCGTCCAACTGTCTCATCGGCCGGTTCAAGCGAAGACTGGTCATACTTCCTCACCCGCTGGCAGGACTATAAGGATGCCACCAAGCTCATTGGGAAGGATGTCATCATACAGCTATTAGAATGTTGTGAAGAAGACCTTCGAAAAGATCTCACACGTTCTGTGGGCGTCAGCCTAATTAGTCTATCCGAAACAAATGTGTTAACGGCGATGAAGACTCTGGCCGTCAGAGAGGAAAACACTATGGTTGCCCGAGTTGCCCTCTACGAAATGCGACAGGATCGCGATGAAACAATTCGATCATTCGGCGCCCGCATCCTCGGACAAGCTGGTGTATGCAAGTACGCAATGGAATGCACTAGCTGTAAATCGAGCGTAAACTACACAAACCAAATTCTTCGCGACGTCCTTATCCGTGGTGTGGCTGATTCGGAGATTCAACTGGAACTGCTTGGCCACACAAACCAAAACATGTCCCTAGAAGCAGTGTTTCAGTTCATCGAAGCAAAAGAAGCTGGAAAACGTTCCGCAAACAAGCTTCTTGAGACGCAGGGAGCAACAGCAGCCATGGCCCGCAGTCAATATCGCCGTCAACAAACGAAAGATCTTCGTGAAGCCAAAGTCAACGGTGCATATATCTGCTGTTACTGTGGCCTACAGAAAAACTCACTGCCCTGCTTATAATCAGCAGTGTGACTCATGCAGTCGTCTCCATCACGTAATAAGATGTGTCGCAGCAAAGACAGGACAAAACCCCCTGTCCCCGAGGAAGCTGCGATCTTCGACACTCTCTGTGCCTCAACTCAGGACACATATAACTGCAGCATCGCTTTAGACCATCATCTCTACTGTGAGCTCAATGATCGCTGGAAGCGAGGGCCTTCGAAAGAACAACCGGTTGTCGAAATCAACGTGTCAACCCACACTGAAGACTACCATGCCCTTGGATTACAACTCTCCGTACCACCAGCATCTATCCGACTTAATGCTATCGCTGATACTGGTTGCCAAGGCTGCCTCATCGGAACCAACCTTACTCGACGACTAGGAATGTCGAACTCTCAACTAGTTCCGGTCAGGATGCGAATGCGAGCGGTTAATGAACACAGTATTGGCATCCTTGGTGCTGTCATTCTCCGACTTTCTGGCAAATCCTCGAGCGGGCAAACCTACGAAACTCGCGTAATAACCTATGTGACCGACGACTCAGACAAACTGTTTATCAGTCGAGAAGCTTGCACACAATTCGGCCTAATATCGGACATATGATATGGCAGAGGGCGGGAGGACCATAATTCAATGCGAATGTAAAACCAATTTCAATACTCTCCCGATATGTTTAATGCCGAGTAAAATGAATAGAAAATAAAAATCGCCAGACGTTTCGGGTCCAGACCCTTTGTCAATGGCAGAACACTCAATAATGAATGACTTATGCACTTTTACACTTGTAGCAGAACAGCTCCTGCTGTTTCGTGACGCCTGTTCATGCTTGGCTTGTGCAAGTTGATCAGTCGCGATTCCACCAAACTTGTTTCAACCGAATCATTCAGACATCTCAAATATTCAACGCTAAAATCTTCTATGCTACTGACGTCACAAATTCTGGTGTGATCTGACAAAGCACTTACACTATTTTTGTTTTTAATACTATTGTAGTGTTCATTATACCTTACATAAAAAGGACGAGAAGTTTTTCCTATGTACTTAGCATTACATTTATTACACGTGAATTGATAAACCACGCAGGTCTTTTCACAGTTAAATTTCTCTGGTAGCTGGTTACATACTTTACAATTATCATGTTTTTTTATTGTTGATTTGGTTTTCAAGACATTGCGCAACTTTTTGTTACCGCAACTTACAAACCGCACATTCAATTTATGTTTACGAATTAAGTAATTGATTTTTCTTACTAAACTATCACTTATGTAGGGTAACTTTAAAACGCACTTGTCGGTATTGTCTTTGTTATTTTTCCTAGTTGGTCTCTTTGCCATGACAAAATCCTTTTCACTATATCCGTTAGCCTTAAGTGTATTTAGGCATTGCTTTTCCGACTGAGTCACCTTATCTTTACTGAGTGTTTCACTACATCTCTCATGGACGCTCAAAATACTTTGTTTTACGAAATTTGATTTTACACTACTAGGTAGCCAACTGTCCTTCTTTAATGTATTTCCTGAGGCTAGCTCTTTAGTGTACTTTTGATACATAATCTTTTTATTCTCTATCCAAATTGTTAGATCTAAAAAGTTGAGTTTTCTTCTTTCAGGGACTTCAAGAGTAAATTTTACGTTATCGTCCATTGCGTTAAAAGTGTTCTTAATAAATTCGAAATCATTAATATTCTTTTCTAAAGGTCCGATGATCGAGTCATCTATATACCGTTTATAAACAGCATTGTTTAGATTCAGTTTTGATTTTATCAATGTCATTGCTTTTTCTTCTACAAAATGCATAAATATGATCGACAGTGGTGGAGCGTAATGAGACCCCATGGGACAACCTTTTATTTGGAGGTAGACTTTATTATTGTGTTCTATTTCATAGTTGTAAGAAACAAACTTCATCATGGTAAGAAATTGTTCAACGCTGATACCTAAACTGTCTATTTTTGACCAATGAGCTTGAGAAAATTCATAAATATTTCGCAAAGCAGTGTCAATTGGAACACTCGGATATAGATTGACAACATCTAATGAAATAAAAACAGGATTATCATTAATTTGATCAATAGGTAATGCTTTTAATTCATTCATCAGCTCCAAAGAACTTGATAGATGAGCGGGTACGAAAGAAACTAATTGGTTCAATATTTTCCCACAGAACCAATCTATTTTATTTGTCGGTGTGTTAACTACGGAAGCAATCGGTCTCAACGGGAAAAAATTATTTTCATTTTTATCTTTATGCTCCTTTATCAAAGTATAAAAATTGGCAGGCTGAGACCCTGAAACCTGCATACGTTGAATATCTGCATTATTCAATTTATTTCCAAATGCACTCTTGATAATTTTGTTTGCCTGCTTTTCTAGGGATTTATGTTTGCTATTTTTTATTTGTTTGTAGGTGCTGCGATCATTCAGAATATGATCAGTCCTGTCTACGATGTCTTTTATTTTTGTGACACAGAGTCGGTTAGTTTTATCAGTTGCTACTATCGTGAGTTCATTATCGCTAAGAAAAGCTTTGCTAGTTTTTAGTTTGTTAGTAAATTCTCTATAATTACTTTTCTTCTTCGTGAACTCTACTTCTTTTTTAACTGACTCTAGCACTTCAGTTTTAAACAACATTAGTTTTACCTCATCTTCATTAGACATAGATAAAGGCAATTTTACGCTATTTCTCTGAAAAGGTATTCTCCAACGAGAATCATCTTGATTAACATTATCTGAAAGTTGGTTTCGCCAGCGGAGACTGTAGGAAAGGCGATCAAGAGCAAGCTCAACATCATTCATAAAATCAGAATTTAAGTTAGGTGGAATGCGATAGTTTGGACCTTTTTGAACGAGATCAATCAGATCATTTGGAATAACCATGTCGGTCTCATTACTGTACTTAACTTTATCGTCACGATACAACAGGGGCTCACCTGCAACATACATGTAATCCTGGCTGCGACACAGATAATCATCCGCATATGAGAAAGGAAACACTGGTTCAGCACTGCACACATATGATGCCCGTAGAACGGGATATCCGCAACTGGAAATTCTGCGCCATTTTTCCGAATGTCGGTTATACTTTAATGTTCCTTCGCTATGTAAATCACGATCCAGCAGATAAAACAGCTGGTAGATAATATGAGGAGGAAGGCTCCTTACGATCGTTAGGTACTCATAACCACGTTTTTGTTCAAGAGTGTACAATTTCTCCCGCAGCTCTCGAAGACTGGTGCGTAGAATTTCCATTTGTAACGATTTCATCTTTCTGCACACAGGTTTGCTCTCCAATATCTCCTCAGGGACGCTCATCATATTGCTGATGAACACCGGGATAATCGCAGCAGAAATGCATGATTGCAGAAATAATATATCACAAACTACACGGATATATCTCACCTGTAAATTAATAAATGATTTTGCATGAGCTCGCATGTCAGTATCACTGATTGCGGAAATAACATATGATATGGCAGAGGGCGGGAGGACCATAATTCAATGCGAATGTAAAACCAATTTCAATACTCTCCCGATATGTTTAATGCCGAGTAAAATGAATAGAAAATAAAAATCGCCAGACGTTTCGGGTCCAGACCCTTTGTCAATGGCAGAACACTCAATAATGAATGACTTATGCACTTTTACACTTGTAGCAGAACAGCTCCTGCTGTTTCGTGACGCCTGTTCATGCTTGGCTTGTGCAAGTTGATCAGTCGCGATTCCACCAAACTTGTTTCAACCGAATCATTCAGACATCTCAAATATTCAACGCTAAAATCTTCTATGCTACTGACGTCACAAATTCTGGTGTGATCTGACAAAGCACTTACACTATTTTTGTTTTTAATACTATTGTAGTGTTCATTATACCTTACATAAAAAGGACGAGAAGTTTTTCCTATGTACTTAGCATTACATTTATTACACGTGAATTGATAAACCACGCAGGTCTTTTCACAGTTAAATTTCTCTGGTAGCTGGTTACATACTTTACAATTATCATGTTTTTTTTATTGTTGATTTGGTTTTCAAGACATTGCGCAACTTTTTGTTACCGCAACTTACAAACCGCACATTCAATTTATGTTTACGAATTAAGTAATTGATTTTTCTTACTAAACTATCACTTATGTAGGGTAACTTTAAAACGCACTTGTCGGTATTGTCTTTGTTATTTTTCCTAGTTGGTCTCTTTGCCATGACAAAATCCTTTTCACTATATCCGTTAGCCTTAAGTGTATTTAGGCATTGCTTTTCCGACTGAGTCACCTTATCTTTACTGAGTGTTTCACTACATCTCTCATGGACGCTCAAAATACTTTGTTTTACGAAATTTGATTTTACACTACTAGGTAGCCAACTGTCCTTCTTTAATGTATTTCCTGAGGCTAGCTCTTTAGTGTACTTTTGATACATAATCTTTTTATTCTCTATCCAAATTGTTAGATCTAAAAAGTTGAGTTTTCTTCTCGGAGAAGCTGCCTCGAGCCAGCCAGCGTCCCCTGCAGCCACTGCCAGCAGTACGTCGGACTCAGCCATCACAGCTCAATGCCAATGCCCACGCCGCAACCCTCCGCCTGAGAAACCGACGACCCTACCTTTCCCAGCAACTGCAGAGAACCGCGAACGTCTTCAAACATGGCTGCTACAACACTACAAGTCAAGCACGTTCAACGTTTGCGATCGCCAACCGCTTCCAATGATGGAGGGAGCACCTTTACGAATCATGATCAATCCAAATGCGGAACCTGTCGCGTTTCACGCACCTATTCCGGTCCCCCTTCATTGGCAAGATGACGTCAAAGCTGGTCTACTCCAGGACACACGTCTTGGTGTTATAGAACCAGTGCCGGTCGGTGAACCTGTCACCTGGTGTCATCGCATGGTTATCTGTGCAAAGAAAAACGGTCAACCACGACGCACCGTAGATTTCCAACCTCTTAATTCATTTGCCACTCGCGAAACTCATCATACACAATCGCCGTATCATCAGGCCCGCTCCGTGCCTCCAAACAAGGTGAAAACGGTGTTTGACTGCTGGAATGGTTATCACAGTGTCCCACTTCATGAAAACGACCGTCACCTTACCACTTTTATCACACCATGGGGACGATTTCGCTATCGTGTCGCACCTCAAGGATACATCGCATCCGGTGATGGCTACTCGAGAAGATTCGACGAAATTGTCACCGACATCCCAAATAAAACGAAGTGCATCGACGACACACTTTTATGGTCGGATAGCATTGAAGAAAGCTTTTTTCAAGCTGTTGAGTGGTTAGACACTTGCGGACGCCACGGAATAACACTCAATCCCGACAAATTCGTCTTCGCGTCTCACACCGTCACATTTGCCGGATTCGAAATCTCCACAGACAGTGTTCGTCCTTGTCGCCGATTCCTTGACGCCATTCAAAATTTCCCAAAACCGAAAGATGTTTCGGACATCCGCTCCTGGTTTGGCCTTATCAACCAAGTCGCCTACGCTTTCGCATCCACTGAACGTATGCTTCCTTTCCGCCATCTGCTAAAACCCAACACACCCTTCCAATGGACCGATGAACTGAATCTGCTGTTCGCATTATCCTGCGTGAAATTGAAGAAGGTGTACTTATCTTCGACAAAAGCAAACCTACTTGCTTAGCCACCGATTGGTCGAAATCAGGCATCGGCTTCTGGATCCTTCAAAAGCACTGTTCCTGTGACCGTACCACTCCCTTCTGTTGCCCAGTTGGTTGGAAGACGACTCTAGTGGGCAGTCGATTCACTCACAGCGCTGAATCCCAATATGCCCCGATCGAAGGCGAGGCACTCGCTGTTGCAGATGCCCTCGAGAAAACGCGTTTTTTCGTCCTTGGTTGCCACCACCTCACTATCGCCGTTGACCACAAGCCACTCCTCAAAGTTTTTGGCGACCGCTCTCTATACGATATCCCTAACAACCGACTTAGGAACCTGAGGGAAAAGACCCTTCGCTACAGATTTACAATGGTCCACATACCTGGTGTGAAGCACAAAGCCGCTGACACCCTCTCTCGCTTCCCATCTGGCCCTACTGAACCGGAACTCATGCCGCTACCAGACGACGTGGCATACAGCAACGAATCGCACCTCTTTCCATTCACGTCCCTCATTCGCTCTGAAGAACATTCACCGTCAATCTCCGACGACGAACTCGTCTTCGCCGCCGCATCAGTCTTTGACTCGTTGCAACCTAACGCTATCACTTGGAATAAGGTCCGACTAGCAACCACCAGCGATCCAGACATGCAACAACTTCTATATGATTGAAGATGGTTTCCCCGAACCGTACAATGCTTTACCGCCAGCTGTACGTGAATTCCACCGTTTCAAGCATCACCTTTCCTCTGTCGACGGTGTCATCCTCTGTAAGGATCGCATGGTGATACCAAAATCGCTCCAACAAAATGTCCTCTCAACGCTTCACTCTGCTCACCAAGGAGTCACTTCTATGTTAGCCCGCGCAGACTCCACCGTGTTCTGGCCTGGCATCACAACAGACGTCAGCGCACCACTGCAGCGACTGCAATCGCAACGCTCCTTCTCAGCCTAACGCCCCACCTACTGAATTGATGTTACCGTCGCACCCCTTCCAATGTATATGCGCAGACTACTTCAGATATAAGGGACACAACTACCTCGTCATAGTCGACCGATATTCCAACTGGCTCATCATTGAACGTGCACACAACGGTACCCAAGGCCTTATAACCAGTCTACGCAGAATTTTCGTCACATATGGTATCCCTGATGAATGTGCATCCGACGGCGGTCCTGAATTCACTTCGTCATCCGCATCCACGTTCCTCAAAAATTGGGGTGTACACCATCGTCTGTCATCTGTCGCGTACCCACACTCCAACACAAGAGCGGAAATTGGTGTCAAAACGGCGAAGCGTCTCATTGCTTCCAACACGGGCCCTAATGGCGAACTAGACACGGATACATTTCAGAGAGCCGTTCTACAGTATCGCAACACTCCGGATCCCGACACTAAATTATCCCCAGCCATGTGCCTATTTGGTCGACCGATTAAAGACTTCATCCCCATCCTGCCAGGACGATATCAACCTCACCCAACTCATCCTCAATGCTCGCGAAGAAGCATTATGAAACCGACACCAAAAAGCGCTGGAACGTCAAAGCGAACACACAAAACGTCTGCCACCCTTGGCTGTCGGAGATCACGTACGCCTTCAGAACCAGACTGGCCCACATCCGACAAAATGGAACCGCACTGGAAAGATAATTGAGGTGAGGCAGTTTGACCAATACGTAGTCCGGGTGGATGGCTCTGGACGCATAACGCTCCGCAATCGCAAATTCTTAAGGAAGTATTTACCAGCTCATCCTCCGACACCGACACGCCGTATTACCGATGATTTGAAGTTCCTTCAACATTGAACTTCGACCCCGAACTCAGAATCCTCAGGCCAGCATCTACGGTACCGCCATCTAACACAGCTCCGCCAACACCAGACCACTCAATCCCCGAAGAAGCCAACGATCTTCCTGCACCCTGAACGAGAAACCTCAATGATAGGGAACAAACTGGATCGTCAACAAACCGTTAACAATCCGCACACTCCACCTCCTGCTGGTCCCGCCACTGCATCCCGCCCTAAACTTCCACTTGCCCTCCGTCGTCTGATGGACTGCAATCCCCTGGCCGAAAGTGGTAGTGCTTAACATTTTAAACGTCTTAAACGAACGCCATGTATTCTTCGACCGACCCGTTTAGACTGGGGAGGAGGTAGACAATATCTCATCGGACTTGTTAGCATCTTTATGTGTGTTTTGATGTATAACTTCACGTACGTGAAATGACAACGCGTAGCTCTAGTTGCAACCTTGCCTTTCAGCTTTGTTCATTCACAATAAATTTATAAATCGAAAAAGCGTGTGCTTATTTACCATATTTACCGATGTTTCCATTCTGTGCATGTACTCTTGTACGCATCGTGTTCTTTTTTCTTCTGGGCAACCCTGTGAGACACATTTCATGATTCTGAATGAATCATTTATGAGGATATTTCTCTTACATATCTTTGATACTGCAGAATAAGATAAAATGACATAATCATTGCTTGCTGCTTTCTTATAAAATGTGTGCAATACTTTTCCATTTTGTAGCCATTGTTTAGAAGGATAATCAATAATTACACGTATTGATGGATGAACTGCATTTGCGATTTGTTGTATGTTCTTCATCATTGTTTCGTCATGTCATCAGATGCTATTACTAAATTGATGTCATCCACATTACGTGCATACATTTTTAAGCCATTTAATTGTTGCTTCAATTGTTTGTCCCAACAAACCATGAAGAGGTTAGCCACATCACCTGCAATTCCCTCTACAATTGCACCACCTTGCATTTGTTTCTACATTTTCCCATCAAATGTGCTTACATGATTTCGCAATGTGCATTATAAAGTAATAGATAAGGCGCATGTTATCATCTGTCTTGTTTCATTTTCATTTGGTTTACGGTTTTCCTTCGTCCACCTTTCCCAGCGTGTACATTTTTCTTCGGTGCTTTTAGAGGTTGTGAATGTTTGTTTTCTTCCTGCACCACTATTTCGTAAGGGACAAAACTCCAAAAGACCTTTTTGCTCAAGTTCGATCCTATTACCATTGAATGCCAAGAATAATGATACTTCATCCGAATTAACATTATTGAATGTGATTTCACTTCGCTCTGACAGTTCCACATATTTTAGTACAGAGAAGTCAACGTTTATTGAAGGATATAAGGCTTCAATATCCATACTACCTATTATGTCCTTCAGATGGAACGTCAAGAGAAGCGACGGAGGCGATACTAATATCAATGGAAAAGCCAGAATTAAACAGAAAACTGTTTTCGGTGATCAAAATCGTTGCAAAATAAGTACATATCAACTTAACATCATTACGTCGGGAACTTTTGGCGGCACTATGTTGTCTATACTGTAGTGCCATCTACGAGGACCAATGAAGTCCCACTATCTATGATAGTACTTTTTATCATAATCTATTTTGATATTGCATTTTATTGAGCTCTTGTAGAAATCATCTTTGATGCATTATTGCTTTCCATCAAGCTCTATGACTTCCATTAAATTTTGAAATATCATTCATTCTAACATCTAATGACATTGAAGAGGGCGTGAATTTTGCCAAAACATTTTTGCTTATTTGTACCGGGTGGGCCAAAAGTCACGCACCATAGGAAATTCTGTACATGTTTCTATTCATCCCAAATTGAATGCATGTATAGGCTCAGAAATCAGATAAAAACTCCAATAGCAACTAGAATGAAGACACTAGACAGTAGATAATGCATTTTTTGAGGAATACCATAGATAGCTGAGTAACTTTTGTCAAAGATATCTTGTTTGACATGACAATGAAATTCGCGATTAACCTTGTGTTGTCATCAACAAATGATACACGTTCTCACGAATGCCCTGGTAACGTCATCGGATAGCGTGAAAGCAGCTTTCTATGCGAATATTGATTAGTCATTCCAAGCTTTTAATGAACATTGTTGACTTCAAAGAATCAGATTAGTACGAACAAATTCAAGTTGTCGTCGAGTAATCAGCGTTATCGATATGCTTTCTTTGGAGTAACGAGTGGAGCTAATTTTGCTTCGCGGAAGGGAGGTCTGGTCAATGCGTCAAGTTGTGGACGAATTCAATAAAAGACATCCGGATTCTCGAGTCAGCCATACGACTGGTAGCAGACTGCTTAATACGTTCAAAACAATTGGGACCGTGCATGACGCTCCTCGATCCGGCCGTCCACCAATCCCCGACGAAGAAAAGGAAGTTGTAATAGCCAAAACACTTCACAGTTCTAAGAAGTCGGTCCGCAGATCATCTGCTGAACTCAATGTTCCTCGAACAACGATGCGACGTATACTGAAAGCTGAAAAGTTTCATCCTTATAAGCTGCAACATTTGCAACGAATAACCGAAGACGACCCAGATCGAGGAATGGAGATGTGTAGTTGGTTTTTGGATAATCTAAATGAAAACAATGAATTTTCATTTGATGTTCTCTTCTCAGATGAAGCAATTTTCTTCATAAACGGACAAGTAAACCGGCACAATTTTCGGTATTATGCTCAGGAAAATCCCCATTGGATGGAGCCAGATAGATTTCAGGCTGACCGTGTGATGGCATGGCGCGGGATTTGGCGGTCGTTCATTATTGGACCATTCTTTTTTCAGTCAGCCGTCACAGGGCAGACTTATTTGGAGATGCTGCAGACTTCCATGATGCCACAATTAGAATCGCTTGGAGTTGGTTACCCTCAATGGTTTCAACAAGACGGCGCCCCACCACACTATGCTGTTAGCGTTCGTCGATACCTGGACGAAAAGTTTCAAGACCATTGGATAGGGCGTCGTGGGCCTGTGGAGTGAGCACCAAGATCTCCTGATTTAAGCCCCATGGACTTCTTCTTCTGGGGTTATGTGAAGTCTCTAGTTTACTCAGAAAAGATAAGAGATCGTGACCATCTTATCCAACGAATTCACGATGTTTGCATGAGAATTAACGGCGACAGTAATCTGCTTGGCAGGGTTCGCAGTGACTTCCATTATCGTGTCAGTACTTGCTTTGAGCTCGGCGGACAGCATTTCGAACATTTATAGACATATTTTCTTGTTTCAATTCAGTTCAATACAAGAAGTTTATCTTTCTTAAAAGTAATTTTTGATTTTGTTATCACAAATGGGTATTGACCAATAAGATGTACAGAGTTCCCTATGGTGCGTGACTTTTGGCCCACCCGGTATAGCTTTTATGGCTTGTTTGTCTGTAAATGAGGTAATAAAGTTTAAAATTAATAATTTATTTTGGATTAGTTGTGTCTCATGGCACGAAATGAAAAAAATCGCATTTCATAAATGAAGCATCTTCATTGGCACACAATTTTTGAAAGGCTTCGAAATTTCATTTTCAAAGAAGCAACGTTGCCTTTCATGGGTCGCGAGTGACCCAATGAGCTTAGAAGTACCTTCCTTTTCACATAATGATGCATGCAAGACATATTTGTTTGTTCAATCTGAGCTCCTGGTTGAGTAAAAACAATGGTGGTTAATAGGCATGCTACGACTTCTTCATGCAAATCGTTGTGATGTTGGTCCAGTGACTACGTAGAGCAGAGTTGACTAATTCTAAATTTTGATCAATCACTTTTGACTAGATTCCATTAGTCTACTTGAAGTATTAGTGGTAAGAGAATATTGATGATATTAATATGCAACAACAATTTCTTTAATATAATTATTAAAAAATAATAATTATTAATTATTGGCCTATCAAAAGCCAATTAAAATTGCATCGATGATTATTATGATCGATTATAATCAGCATCAATAAAATATTAATCAATCAATAAATAATAGAATTATCAAGGAACCGATCAATTTTCTAACCAATGCTGACACTCCCAACCCTTCCAGTCTTATTATCATGTATTTTGTGTGTGTGAAGTAACTGGTAATTACTTACTATAGGACTGTGCTTGGTAAATGATAATTCCATCATTCTCTGCGAAAATGAATGTATGGAGGTGCACCTACGTACGGAAGATGATCATTGATCTTAAGAAGCAAATCTTAGCCTAATACATAAGTAGAAATTGCAGTTTTCGGAAATTAGGACTAGGGAAGCTGGTAGTGTGACATGGGATAGATGAGACAGGAACTGTGTTCTGTGTATGTCCGTCAGTTCTGCAGTTGGACGTAAATTAACTGAATTCCTTAACTGAAACCCTATTTATAGAATTTTACAGTCAACTATATTTATTAAGTATTCAAAAGCAAGACAAAATTTTCATTTTTGTTTTTTCGAGCAGTATATGTCACTGTACAATGTATTATTCACAGTCATTAACTGTGACATTGCTTTCCTTGTTTTCGGTGCTTATCTAGATCGTCAGCCATGCTGTATTGATTGATTTATTATTTCCTCGACAGTTTGTCAGTCCTCCTGTTATTTGCGTCATTTTTGCGCGTGATACTTGTATCATCATGACATGATAAGATTTTGAAAAAGATCATTCACTTACGGATTTGAATCTCGCACAAACAACGCCATTTTTATGTATAAATGCCTGGATGAGGATCTTCAAGATGCTTTTCGCATTTGAGTCTTCTTTTCGCACATGCAGCCGGAGCTCTGTTTTCTATTGCGTAAGCAAATTATGTATTTTACGAGATGCCTGTATAATTTTGCCTTATTCTTGTTCCTTGGATTGGCATGAGCATGAGTAACAACGTTGGTCTGTCTTTTGCAGATTGACGGCTGGCTATTATGACTACCCCTGGTCTTACAGATGTCCTCCATAAACTCCTGAGTAAGAAATTACCATCAAAAGGTAATAAGTCAATTATACTTCGGAATGAAAAGATTGAAGTTGATGAATCATTAGAAAATGAGGAAGCACTCAGAAAACAGAAAGTTGATTCATCGGATGAAGGTGATGATGAGCCTGACCAAAAAGTAGCGAGATCGCATATCAAATCAAAGGTTGAAAAAAGTAGACAAAAGCAGGACAATCGCATGCGATGGATCCGCGAAGCATTCAAAGGAGATTCTGAATCAATGCGAGAGAGCGCTATCCGTGAAAAGTACCTCAGACGACAAGTAAGTTATTCGTCCTTCTAGATCTCCAGGATTCAGAAGTCAATTTGTTATTGAAGGAGTCATGAAATTTTTCAATTTGTCATTGACTATCGGCATCAGGCGATGAAGAACAAGCTTTAAGGCTTCGGTAGTTTTAGTTCATACCATAATTAATTGTCTGCATGCGTGCCTTTTGTAAATTAGGCCTGTTATTTTATGATTATTTGATTCTTCGTTCAGTGATGTAAATGTTATGTAATGTTAAGTCAATGTTATGTATCATTTGTGGCGTGAACTCTAAATCAGGCAATTGATAAGTTCAAAATATGCGCAAAAGAAGCATGGATGCATACCCCCGAATGGATAAGAGCTATAGAAGAACTCAGATAATTCCTAAACATTTCGATTTTCTATCATGTACTGAATAAATTGATATCTCTCTTTTATCACCCTTCGGTTATGTCCCAACCTCTCTTGGATCCACTTATCCGTCCCTGGTCTCCTTTCATTCAACCACTCTTTCTGAAGACTTCACGGTCGGAATGGTGTCAACGAAATCATCTAGTTGTCAAATGTCGATTTAAAGAAATCAAAACTTGTCGCATATAAAAGAAAACACTCACTTTTCAATCGATGAATGATATCCTCCAGTTGGATTTCGTGAAGATAACGGAGTAAAATATCAGCTTAAATTTAATTTGGATGGGATTCACGCAACTGCTAAGCTAATGGAAAAGTTCAATCTTACACGAAACTTACTATTAGTATATATCAGCGTGTCACAGTCCCTGCTGCGTTCCCTGGCAATAGTATGTCAGGTGGATATATATACTGGATCAATCAATAATCCATTTGACCTTTTTTTGCTTTAGGAAGCATTGCTGCTGCGACATGTTGATAGATGATAAATTTTTTTCATCAACCTGTATTTTGACTGTGTTTAAGATTTAACTGAAATAATTGTCACAAAATATGAAAAATATTACTTTATATAGATAAAAGTCATGTGAATATGTCATTATTCGAAAGTCTTGTCGAATCGAATAAACCTGCGCAATTCTTTGTTTTCCTTTTAGGCTACACGAGCTACTGTACAGCTATTCAATGCAGTTCGAGAACATCAATCAAAAGTTCGTGCCAGTCTAGAGGCAGAAGGAACAACCGAAGCGAAACGTGAAAAAGTCGAAAAGCAGCATTCATCCTCTATTGAATTTCTTAAACGTCTTGAAAGGAAAAAAGGTGAAGAGAAGAATAACGGGCAGGTGAGTATAGCAGCTATTTCATTGTGCCAATTGCCACTGAATCAAATTTAAGTTCATGTACTTAATCAATTTACTAAATCAGTGCGCATTAAATGTAAATTTACTGTGGCACCCATACGTTCGCTGCATGAACAGAGACATTTCAATAACTGTTAATGGCAGCTGACGGGAGGTTGTTTAATTTCATTATGAAGTTCGTTTCACTTTGTTTCGTCTCCCCAAAATTATGTTTGCTGCTAAAATTTCTTTAATTTAAAAAAATATGTGCATTGTACAAGTTCGAGCTTTCGCGAGCCAGCTCGAATTGTCAAGGTTTGGCAGGCCTTGACAATGCGAGCCGGCTCGCGAAAGTTAGGACGTGTACATATTTTTTAACATTTAAGTAATTTTAGCAGCAAACATACTTTTGGGGAGACGAAACAGAGTGAAACGAACTTCGCTATGACATTTTAATAACTATCACGCCATTCACCAGATATACACGATCCAGGATCTTTGTAAAGATGTGTTTACATACAAGTATGCAACTTTTACCGTCACCGGTCCACGTCTTAACCAATAATATCCCTGACAGTCTAAAAACAGTCTATGTAATAAAACTTAACAATATTTTCGACACTTGTTGCATACTATGCAATAGAATAGGGTTTGCAAGTGCGAGCGACATCTTCGGAATGAGCTCGGCATCAATTTAGAAATTCTGTCACCGCCTAATAATTCAAACAGCTGCTTGCATGCAGTTGTTCTAAATCTTAAGAATGTGTCATGAAATGAAATATGTTCATATAACCGTTCTTGGACGGCAAGATAGATTTTCATAGAAATGCATGTACGGGCCTATATAATCACAAATGGCGAGTCGACATTTGCCATAGATATTATGAAGATGCTATCTTTTGTGTCATAATCTAAATAACTTCCTTCCCATCTCGGCCTCGCATTTCTCTAGTTTTCTGCATTTTTGACCACAGAATACCTATTGATGTGTTTCTAGTTCGTGTTGTGATTGCATGAGCCAGATTATTTACTTATTTCGAACGTTGGACACGTAACTTCAGTCTTATTAACTACTTTCGAACTACAGTATGGTTGATCATAGGGGAGTTTAGTGCTCCTAGGCCATAAACCTTCGCTCCATAATGGATTCGTATTTCCTAATCAGACATAATGAATAACAAAGCATTGAAATGATTGACTTGAAGCTATCTTAATTTTAATAAATCCTCAAACTGTAATTGCACGAGTGGATGTATATGCTAGTATGAGAGATTACAGAATGAAATGAAAATGAAGTAGATGTGATAGCAAAAACTGATACGTGTCTTAATGCAAAAAACATTGAAGTCTGTTAATTTCCTACTGTATGTGTATTATGATTCTAAGTCCAATGTGACAGTCTTTTTCTCGTAACCGTTATCGGCTTACACTTTTCTGGCAACTTCAACAGTATACATTGTTGCATTCAACAATAGAGGAAAGGATATGACAGATGGGCTTAGTTATCATTGCAGTACATAATTCGCATGTTTTTGTTACAAGGCCTGAGATGAAATTATTAAAGCTACAAACACCCTCATCTATGCAGTGAGTATATGCAGACTTTTTGTAAGTATTTTAGACGTAAAGCATGAAGCTACATTGAGGTAGAGGCTCACTGTGTTCTAAAAGAGTAATTTTCATTGACTTCATAGAGATAACAAGGCTTATTCAAGCTTAGCCACATTATTTGAACATCATTTACGCATAAACACTATATTCATGTGGTACAGTGGTTGAAGCCAGTGACAGTGATTCACAAATTTGTCAGCATAATTGGACGAAATGCTTATAACATGCACCACATGGCCACAACTCGTCTCTCCGCAGATTTTGGAATGACTGAGTAGCCGCTCTTCAATGAGGAACAAGAGTTTATTCAATGTGCGTGAAATCAACACGATATGAATACAACTAATGCGTATTCAAAATGAATTGCGGTTTCCTTTAACGAACGAGGCAAGTAGCAAGGATTCTGTGTGAATAGAGTAATGGCAGATATTTGGAACAGTTGATTTGACAAGAGCTTCACAATTTTCTTGCTTGACGCACTTGATCATCTTTCTGTGTTGTATTGGACCAAAGATTTTCACGATTTCGATAGGAATGCATTACAAAAGACAACATCGAAGGCTTAATTGTCAATACGAAAGCGGTGTGTGACAGGTTACAGCAACAGACATCAAGAGAATGAAGAAAATTCTCTTACTCATGATATCTTATTAGTACATGTATTACTCTTAATGCAATGTGAATTTTGAATTTTGTGAATGTAATGTTTTCTTTCTATGCCCGACGATGATCTTCTCATGAAGATAGAAATTAATTTCTAAATATAAATTTACAATTAACATCAATATTTATTTTGACTCTTTCCAACCATTAACTTGAAAACATGTATAGTCAAGACATTCACAAAATGAAAAAATATCACATACAGAAACGTGAAAAATCATGACTTTACTTCGGACCTGAGCGGTTGACACACCATTCATTATTCATTAGTAAAAGAGTGAAGCATTAAACATGGCTCAGGGTGTTAAAGCAGGGATGCGGAGTCCTATCATTTTGATAAGGCATTGCTGTATCAAATCAATCATTTCTATGAAAGTTTATCAACTTAGCACATCACTTGTTGATACGTATTTCACACGAATTTTCCAGCCTCTACGAGGCAGGAAAATCCTCCATCCTTCTCCAAAAAAAATATGAGAACACTGTCGATTTTAATATGCTCTTTGGAGGAGCCATCACACACGATTGACGCTAGGGTAAGAGGTAATGTTCTCAAACAAAACTTATATTTTACTTTTGTCTGCATGCACTGACGATGCAGGGATCGCAATTTTCCGTCCTTTCCGTTTTTTACAAAATTAGTCTGATGTAAATATTTCAAATTTATGCATTCAAACCAGGGATGCGGAGTCCCTCCGACTCCGGGTGGCAAGCATACATAGCCTAGTTTTTTGAAAAAAAACCTGATAACCTACATCATAGATCATTATAGACTCACTTGAACCTATAAGTGATTTTTGCTGTATCAATTATCAATCATTTTCGATTAGAGTGTATCAACTGTCGCTTTACGTTGGATGCGTGCGACTCGGTTCCTCCCATCTTGTTAATGTGTGCTTCACACGGTTTTTCTATAGTCTCTACAAGGCAGGAAAATCCTCCATCCCTCTTCAAAAAAAAATGAGTACACTTTCGATTTTAATATGCGCTTTGGAGGAGACATCACGCACGATTAACATGAGGGTAAGAGGTAATGTTCTCAAACAAACTAGTATTTCATTTTTGTCTCTGATGTGACCTTTGGTGCGTAGGTGTGATCGAGGCTAGGAAGGCTTATCTTCTCTACTAAATCACCGAATGAAATGACCATCCTTTTTTCACTATCACGGTTCATTCCCTCGACTATTACAAGCTTTGTATGCACTGCGGTCTCTGTACTTTTTTTAACGTAGAAAGGTGACATCAAGACAGTGACAGCTATATGCACGAAGAAAGATAATTTGTTTGTACTATATTTCGGGTGTAGCTATAGCTGGAGTCCTATCATTTGATAGGACTCCGACTCCGCATCCCTGTGTTAAGAAGTAATGCGATTTGTCATTGATATTGATAAAATGTTTTTTTTATATTTGCAGTCCTCTGACAAGTGGAAACAATATCTCAAAAATGATTTTGCAATGGGATCAAAAATGAAAGCTTGGGATTTGGAATCTGAAGAGTCGGATAACTGATAGCTTCGCATTCATCATAAGAAAAATGAGCAAAGCGGATTTTATTGTAAATAAATGTAAATATTTGATGAACTTCGTGTTTTCATTGCTCACTGGATTTCTGCGACGATCATTGTGAGCGTCAAGCAGGTGCTGACTTCCCACATCCAAATATCTGATCGAAGAATTGTGGATTCATTGCTGATGACATTTGGGCGGAAAGGCAACTCGAACTTAGGGTGTTTCAATTCCTGCGATCTTTGCTTTATATTCCAAATGAGGGAGTCAAGCCTCGGATTCACGACACTAGATGCAGTTTATCGATGTACACGCTTGACTTAGCCGAATTGAATGCGATCGCTTCGCACCGCCTTAGAAGGCCATGAGTTTGTGAAGCCTTGTACATTTCCGTTTTCATAATATTCCAAATTTGCAGGATTATTTTGACGTGCACTGAGAAATTGAGAAACTTCTACCCTGATTATACTTCATGATGTTACAGCTCAAAACACATATATGTATGCCTCCTTAGTTGTGTGCCACTTCCCACGGGAGCTGTAGAGGGTGCCTTCTCCATCAGGGCATGATGATGTGAATCATAGTGCGCAATTAGTGAACGATTTTTAATCTATTGAATATTTAATATCACGATTTTCAAATGAGAAATCCTCACAAATATAATGCACTCATGGATCCTAGAGACTAATTGATGATGATGTTTTCCAAGAAATGTTGAGAAGCACTGACAAAAAGCAATTTAATGAACAGTATCGAAAAAGTTGCTTTGGAAGTTTTGCTTGGAATAGTTTGAATACACTAGACGAAATGACACCAGAAAGTATATACCAGTCGTGCTAAGTCTTATTAGCAAATCTGAAGAGATCTTATTTGTGATTTTTACAAAATCTTTCAAGTAGAAAAAGTCTTATATTTTGCGTTTCTCTACATATATCTAGTGCACTAATGTTCCAGCAAGATCATTTAAGAACTAAAACCATTGATATCGTCTGATCTTCGCACTGCAATCGGACTTCAAGTTTTAAATTTCAGTTCACTTTTCTTAATTTCAATTATCAGCTGGTAAGATCTGAAAAGATCTCATTTTGCAAAATATAAGACTTAGTAAGTCTGGTACTTTCTGGTCAGGAAATGTAAGATCTTAAATAAAATAAGTTCTCATCAGACTTTGCAAGAATTTGATCAGACTTAGTAAGACTTATCAAGTCATTTCATCTAGTGTATCCTCTTATTAACTTTGTAACTCTTTCTTGCAAAGAATGTGCATGTCAGACATGCAGATTTTACACGTCTGCAGAAATGTAAACGAATTTGACTGACAATGATGGCAATGTAGAATAAGGAATAGTATCTGCAGATCCTCCATGTTACGTCAATTTGGAGAGGCAATTTGTTAGACAAGATATTAATATGATATAACATTATTTTCTGAAGCGTGATCCATGCTCTATGTATCGAGCGCATCAACTCATCATTTTTTCTTCTTGATGGTACACCAGTCGACTTCATATGCATTCAGTATTTGACTAATGATCACCCGCCATCTTGAAATTTTTCAGCGGAAATTTATATAATTCCTTCAACTTTTTTCTCGATGTGTAGCAAATGTGGCATATTCACTTGCTGACTATAGTGCCATAGAGTATGCCAAATATCTTTGGTAAGTACTTATGACTAAGGACGACTATGACTAACAGTATATCGATCACGGTTCCGATATGCTATCCATGCTGGCAGAGTGTTGTTGATCAACACAATGTTGCTCACTCTCTCAGCCATAGACATCGAACAACAATGACATCCTTAATGATTAATGTTCGATGTCTGTGCTCTTAGCATTTCAGGGATCAACCATTCCAAGCGTTATGATATGACTCAGGACTGAAAACAAGAGAGATGCTGGCTATTTCGAGCATTAGCCCTTTTGAAAGAATATCCAGATACATACTTGTAGATCCATGCACATCGGATTACATTATTAGGAATAATGTCCGAATAATGTAAGCCGATGTCTATGTGCAGATCGATCAAGACAAACATATTTCACTTTGGAAAAAATGTTAAGCAACAACAGTGTCATGGGAAAAATGGCATTTGATGTCTATATCAAATGCCAGAGACATGAAGGAGACAAATGCATAGAGCTATACACAAGGCAAAATTTCTACATTCTGTGTTGCCCCTATCACAAAGTCTGTATTGTTTCTGAGTTGTTATAACGCATCAAAATTATAAAATAACTTCACGACGTATTTTAAAATAATAACTAAAGTTGTTACTGCTTGTTATTCCTCGAGTCAGTCATGAGATTAAAACGGTTTTTGCTTCGTTACTATCCTCCAGGTAAGTTGATTAAGTAGCAAAGAAGATGATAATATTAACCATATAATTGTAAATTCATCAATAAATTGAGTATCATTGTTTTCAGTAGCCTTCAATAAATTCATGTAGTATATGGAAATCTTTCTATTGTGAAATAGTAGAACAGCCTTCAAACTGTTTGAAAGTAGTAGAACAATGTTTAATGAATACTAGGAATTTCCATCTAGATCTGCGTTTTCTAAGTATCCAAGTGAAAGGTGTATTATGTGGCCAGTAGGCTTATTGTGAACTACATCCAAGGAAGAGATGTTTTGTCCAGGAACGCATAAAGCTTTGGGAAATAAATTTATTTATACTCTTAGATAGATCTAATAGCAATTGTGGAATCAGTAGTCTTTCCTTTCAATGATGGAGGTATGACAGTTTGGTAATGTAGTTTACTTTTCACTTTCGTCGGATGTTAGCCTATATCAAACTGCCAAAATTGAATTCTAATTGTTGAGTTGATAGTTTTATGGATTGATGACACCACAACCAGTGGTGTAGTCCTAATATTTCCTTTGCGTATGCGCTCAATTCCGACTCAAAATCAGCGTATGCAGGGTTTTTTTTGCTAAGAGATCTTATGGAGTGATAAATTAAATACCCTTTAGGTTGGCGGCGTTTATCACTTTCTATTTTCCCATGTTTTTCACTATAAAATGGTATCTATATGCAGCCTGTGTATACTATGTTTTCCAGTAAGCCTACAGACATAGAATATTGATAGACATAGACACTGATATCAACTTTTAAACCAAATATCGACATATAGGGGTACATAAGCATAATAATACCATGTATTAGTTTTCAAGGTCTTTAGCGGTAAAATTTTTGTAGGCTTCTACAGCTAATGCGCCAGACTTCTGATTTGAACAATATATATGCTATTTGAAAAAGCATAACACATTGAACAAGTCTTACATGTGTATACCGGTGTTAGGTCTACGTATATACTTTCTTAGGCATATGATGCATGACCTGCATGTGACTACATGTAACTACGGCTATTTCTTTTTTGACTAACATTACCATTTACCAAGAACATGGATTCCATAATTACGTCAAATGTACACATTCTCTTACAGAATGTAGATAATCTAATAAGCTTACAGTGGCTTGAATTGAAACAACGCATGAGCAACTTTGAAGTCATCTTTATTGACAAAAGTTACAAAATATTTTACATGGCAATGGAACGCTCATCTTTCATTGCAGCGGGCATACTTAATTTTCGCGATTTCGTGTCAACTGCAGCGATGTTGCAGCAACCAGGATTTCACATAGGGCTCTTGGATCCACCGGTTCAAAGGAGGACCGTTTATCTTGATAAACAACAAGTTGGAGCAGTTTGTCACGAGAAGTGTCGATCGTAAATCGGTTAGGATGATATTCATAAGAGAAAAATCTCTCACATTCTGCGGAGCTGTATGGTATAGTCTTAATGCAAGTAAAGAGATCCTTTAGTTTGTCTGGTACTGTTTTTTCATCGGCCTCAAGCCATTCTCTCATTCCATTTACTGCATTCACTTCATTTATTTTAAACCTTTTCGCGAGATATTCTCCTTTTTACCATGCCTGATAGAAGGTTCTAACGGCCAAGTTGACGAGTCTAAGACCTCTACAGAATCCAACACGTTAATACTTGAAGCCACTGTGGGGTTTGCCCCCATACCGTATTGTACCACTGACCTTATATGTGAATAGGCCTACATCAATTTTATCATCAACTTACCGGAATTTATCAAATATCTGCAAATCGTTGAAACTTGAGATTCAGTCTGGAGATCTCGTTAAAATGGAATCAAGTAAATTCGTCTGTTGTTAGTGAATATTTAAGGAATGCTGAGAACGAATTGAAAAGTGGAAACATTCTTATTGGCACGACATTCTGTACATGGTCCATGTCTTCGCACGCACGGATTTGGAAGCACATGTTCAACCTAAGTGCTGTGGCCGAGGATAAAAGCATCATGACCCATTTACGCAATATCATAGCAGGTGACAAACATCCGAATGAGCTTTTATCATATTAACATGCGGCTTCTGAAATTTTTGTTAAAAAACCTGAAATTGATTTTTCTGTTGAATTAAGCCTGTTCGCACAATCTTTAGTGTGTGAATATCACAAAATCCGGAAAAACGCTATTCACAAACCGCTGATGGTTCTGGTCCATGCCGTTTATTTTAATCATGCAGGCCACGCATATGAAAAAGTGTCGATGCAGATAGATGCAGCGTAAGAGAGAAGAAGAGAGCTATGAGGCAAGTAACATCGGCTAACACAGTACCAATTACACAGTACCGCGAAAACAACTGAAAATCACCGCGACTATAGAGTAATCTTTGAGACTTGACTTCCCACACCTATTTTGTGTAGGCCTGTAAACCAATTGTCAAAAAATGCTAAGCTATTTAGTCAATAAAAGAAAATGAAAAGTGAGCTTTTGATGTAGTATGTATGCTTCATGAAGTCTGAGATTCTTAGCGTCTTTGTCAGTTGATATTATGGTAGTCGTTATATCAAGAAATGTGCTTTAATTATTGCATGATTGCTCGTTGCTGTAGACAGATGAAGACGTGCTGGTAGAATATTCACAAATGCGGATGTGAAGTGGTCTGACAGCACTGCCTAAGTAGAATATTCTGCAGTTCCTGCATAGGGTGGTGAGGGGTAAAATGAGTATAGTTTCACTTCACTGAATATATTTTTTCTTGAAGTTTTTTAAAGCGTATATTGTTATGCACCATTTTCATGCCACATGTCAATCCTCTATATATGCGCATACGAAAGGCGATGTAGCCCACTTTTTTTCTATTTTTGTGTGTGAAGTAATTGATTTAAGAAATATAATCCTCTATGATAATTTTACCTCGCCGCGTGGTGAAATCAATGTTGCGCGAAAATCATTGTTTTTCTTATAGAATTTTCATGCTAAGTCGATTTATCTCAATATTGGTATTGAGCATCATTGTTGCTTATGTTATTTTTGTCTAGGTCAAGCATGTAGGATTAACAGAAAGCCGACAAAGTAATTTCATCATGAATGTGTTTCATGACGATTTCAGGACGTCATACACGCACCATATCAGTGACAGCAACAAAGGACAATGAATGTGCATTTTTATACCGGTACATTGATGAAGTAGCCATCATGAACAAATGATGATGGAGGAATGATGCAGACGAACACAATATCAACAATAGAAATATCAGCTCTGATTTTAAATTGCTGTTCATCAGTGTTTTTGTTCTAGATTTGACTAGAAGTTTTTCTGCAATTTTTTGTATGGCGTGTTTGTAATGATATTTTTAAGGTTCGTTCTGTTGGAATGTGTCTATGTAATTATATTTCCGATGGTAGTCTGCCTTTAACATGTTCTTTTATGCGCGTGTACAAATGTCTGCGGTTCTCTTCGATGTAAAATTATTGGCAATGTTCACAGTCATATTGATCAGCCAGGGAAGAGCGCGCGTTAAATGGAATGTTATCTTTGTATTGGCAATTGATTCTTTTTTATTTCCCACTTCTGTGGGGACAAGAAAGAGTGCAAGCTACATACAAAAAGACTCAAGTCAAGAAAACGAGCCTCAAGGCCTCAAAAACGAAGTTTTTTGGAATGGAGAGGTTATTTTGGATGTCTTTCTGTTCCGTGATGCTCAATTTCTTCCGTAGGCAGAGAATTTCCGACTTGCACACTTCCATCAGATGATCGATGGATTCCGAGGTTTCTTTGCAGTACTTACAATAGTTGTCGGTCACTTTGTCAATCATTTGCTGGAACTTTCCTTGCCAACTAGACTCTCCGCAACTGAACTGAGCCAGAAGACACTGCTCCCTTCTTTTGCACGCTTTCTTAAGTCGAAGATTCTCTCTGCTTTATTCTGTCTCTTCTAAGGCTGTTGCTCCATTTTGTTGGATCTTCGCAAATATTGAGCTACGGGGAACCATCGCATCTTCTTGGTCAACTTCTTCAAACGCTCTACCCGTATCTTTGTCGACTTTTTCATTTTTGTCGATACCACAATGGGCGGCTACAACCTGCACGTTTATTTTTTTGTCTCTGCTATTTCAGTAAGTAACTGCCACCACACTTTGGACTGCTGTTGTGTTTCTTGTTGTAGCGATCCATTCTGGAGTGCCTTTATCATAGATTGTGAGTCATCCTAGATTGTGAGTCAGGGTGTGTGCACCCTTAGATGATCTACCCTATCGAATGCCGTGCAAAATCAACAAGCGTTGTGAAAGTCCTCTTGTGAGGTTTAGCATTCTGAAAGCCATTAGCCACACCTTCTGCTAGAACCACAATTTGGTCAATCGAGTTTCTTTCCTTGCGAAATCCTGATTGACAACTTGACAACTTTCCTTTTGATTCAAGAATATAAACAAGGAGCTCTCTTACCATTTTGTTCATAAGCTTTGCAAAACATGATGTTAGAGTCACAGGTCTGTAGGGATCAAGTAAATCATGATTTTCCAACCTTGCGGATCTGGATAATTGTTCCTGTTCTCCAATTAGATGGTGTATAGCCTTCTCTCTAGCTATCATTAAATATTTCCAAAAGCACATCTTTATCGAAGTCAGAAAGATGTGATAGGAATTCATCAGGTGCAGCAGTTCCGTTCGTTCCCATATCATGCATGGCATGCTCAAGTTCCATTTTGGTGAAAGTTTTCTCAGCTCCTGTTTCTCCAGCACTGTCTCTATATTTCCTGTTTTCTATTTTCATTTTTCTCTCCTGTGTCTTGCTGTCTCGGTCTCGGGTGCATTTCAATTGGCAATGTTCTGTGTTGTATAAGTAGTGTAGGCAACTTTTGTTTCGGATTCTCTCGATGCTCTATGTATGCTTCAAATTTTGTCTTTTTCTTTGTACGATTCTTCAACATAAGGTGATTTCCAGAAAAAATTCACTTTCTCTTCGTCTTAATCTTCATTTGCTTTTACCTTTTCGTTTTTCCGAAATATTTTCTGTATACAATTTCTGTTGTAGCCATTTTTCTCAAATATGCACTGAACAAACTGTCTGTTTTCATCACGTTTTCGAGGCTCAGTTGTTAATTTTTGGGAGGACAAAAATTAGCTGACACAGATGGACACATAGGGCTTTGATAGCATTTCGCTTGAGTGGGATGAGAGAGGTCCTTTGCATTGATGCAGTACTTTTTATGAGGATTTAAATGATAAAAAGTATTTAAATGAAAAATCAAAATCAATTTAAATCAATGCAAAGGACTTCTCTCATCCCACTCATAATGTCTGGTCCTTTATTCTCAGAAAAAATCATTTCGTTTGTAACTTTCAGGGCTATAAGCAATGTTTGGAGCATATACGGATCTATTTGTTTCCTTTACTCTCCAGGAAGTTTGCGGCTCATTATCTTCGTTTACATACGCTTTCTTATCGAGAAAGTTCAGTTGACCATCTTGAGGATATTCCATAGTGAATCGAATGCTATCACTTACGCGATTAATTTGTTTGAGAAATTCTTCATCATTACTACGACCATCGAATGTGGCAAAAACGTTATCGACGTATGTTAAATTTAATTTTGGCAGAGATAATTGTTTTTCAATTTTATTGAGACAAATTCTGCCATTAAAGGAGCTGAAGAAGATCCAATACTAAGTCCATCGGTTTGACAATAATTTTCCCATCAAAAATGGATGGAACTTGATAGCAGGAAATTTCAAGTAAAGATTTTAGAGTCTTCTTCGAGACAGGAATTTCGTCAAGTGGAATCGTTTCATGTATACAATCGATGGTATCATGAACAGGAATGGTAGTGAATAATTGAAAAAAAATCATTTGATGAATTCGAAACTGCTATCACTTCGGCGATGTAATTGATGCTGAATTATTGCTGTACCTAAATATACTGACTCTATTTGTATGCATTTACGTATTTGCGCATAACACTTCTATAGGAAGAAAGAAACGTGAATCATAGATTTCCCTTAAGTGCAGAGAATTTTCATTTCAAATGCAGGAAAATTTCAGTATGTATAGAGAAATAAGATTTAATGTGATTTTTTGGATAGTGGGTAGCTGTCCATATCGGTAGGACAGCTCAATATAGCGTCATATAATAATTAGCATCAACGTCATATATGTTGGGAATGCCCTGTACAAAATTTCACAACTGAGTCCAATATATTTCGGATGCTTTCAGCATTCATCTTCAGGACAACTGATACAAGTTGCATGTAATATATATGTATGAAGATAAGTGCTGATACATGTAGCATCCAGAATATATTGCACTTAACCATGAAAATTTGTACTTGGCGCATCTAACATATAACTTTAATACAGAAACAATGAGTAGCCAAGGCGTTTGGTTTTTTCTATGGATCTGCGAACTTCGAGATTCGATTCGATTAGCGAATCGGCTGCTGATTCTAGATTTGACTCGAATCGAAATTGTGTTTGGGTTCGGTTCAGCTAGTCTGATATTGCTCCACTTTTTTCATTTGATTTGTAATCTCTTTTTGCTGAGTCTATAGTCGAATCACGACTCGATTCAATTCGATTATAAATTCGACTCTCAGGTCTCCACAATTTTCCCCCATCTTCTGCTTTAATATCGTTGAATGTGTACTTAGAAATACCGGAGCCCGAGCCTCTATAATCAATAGACCTCCATTTGCGAAAAAATTCGGCTCCAGAATCCCCTTTTGCTATTAGTACTGTTACGTTAAGTCCACAGTACCGGATAGCTTAGATGTCGCATAGTCAAGATGTAACAGATATCTTCCATGTAGTGCAAATATCTGGACGTTTGGATTTGATCTAGTCCCAAGAAATTAGCAGCACTTTTCGCTGCACTAAACATAAATTGACTTCTTTAAAAGCAAGGTGATGATTTTTCCTTGTAGGTATTATTTTGGAATATGAACAAGGAGGAAATATCAAAACAAAGGCCATAGACATGCTGGATCTTACTCCTCAGTAAGTTGATCACTTTTTCATTTATTTGTGTATTTTTCATTTGAATATACATTGTTTTCCCGACAAGTTGTCTCCATTGAAATTTTGGTAGTTTAATAATTGAATGTTTGATAACTAGTGACTCATATTGTAGTGATTTAAAGTTGTTGGCCAGATCCAAAGAAAATAATATTTCAATGAAACTTGGTTCAATCTGCCTCACAGCCTAATGGGTTTAGGGAAAACACGCGGAGTGTCGGAACGGTTCAAGTATTCTTCTTCAGCCCAAAAAATGAATCAAAATAAGCTCAAGCAAGTTATGTACATAGGTCGCTCCATGTAATGTACATAGGTCGATACATATTCCATAACATATGTCCACTGTTAAGAAAATTAAACTTATTTCTCTTAACAGTGGACACATGTTTGTGATGACGACCCATGTATATAACTTGCTTGAACTGATTTTGATTCATTTTTTGGACTGAAGAAGAATACTTGAAACGTTCCGACACTCCGTGTGTTTTCTCTAAACCCATTTCTCCTTGAGGCAGATTGAATTAAGCTTCATTGAAATATGACTCATATTGCTTGCACAAAACATCCGTGTTTTTCCAATCGCTTATATCCGACAGCCAAATTCATTCCTTTTGATGACCTTTTGCGGTTGTTTTGACCTTTTGCGGTTGTTTTGTTTTTGTTTTTACTATTACTATCAGTATTACTTATTATTACACATATCATTACTGTATTGATTTTAGAATGCCAGCCGCATATAAGTTTATGCGGGGCCCCGCCCGCCTGGGCTTGAGCGTTCAGGTAGAGGGGCCGAAACGCGACCAGGCGGGTACCTGTTGACGACTGGCTATTGTTTTATTTGTTTTAACGTTATGTTTTTTTTTTATCGCTAACTGCCCTAGTGTGATGAATGGACTGTGTCAGTTACTGGTCTACATGGGGTTGACATGGTGATTACTAAGTGTCTATTTATATATAAGTTCCTAATCAATCGAGCCTGAAACTTTGACCAAGGAGATCACTTGTTAAGCGGCCTTGTACGATCTCGTACACTTAAGGGTGAAGTCCAGCTCGTATAGCGCTATGTTATGGACCCCCGGGAAGGTCCGCCCGGCACGCGATCAGATCCGTCAAGTCTTTGTACTTAAAGACCTTCATGCATTCATGCATTTGTCGAGGATCACAAGTCAAAGGACCATTAGGGGTAAGGTCCAGCCCCGCTTTAGAAGCGCTGATTGAAAAATGGACTAGTGGGAAGGTCTTCCACACCGATCTCGTCAAGTTTGGCTCTAAAATGTAGTCCTAGGATAGTCAAAAGTTTGACGCGCCTTGAACGTTTAATGTCTGCCGGTGGGAACGCACCACCTGTCCTCTTAAGGGCAAACCTTAAGTCTTATTAACTATAAGTTTATTAAAATTATGAAACATTTAGACGTCGTTATGGGAATGTCCCAGCTTCATTTGCAGGTAAAAAAAGTCGATAGTGTTACTTTCACGCATTGCCATTATTAGTAACTATAACAAAACTACATAACTGTGCAATTGAAATTGACTTTTCACCTTAAAACTTGAATAGTAAAAATCTAGCTGAAATAAAGCGAAAGCAGAGGTATCGAAGACATGTGTTGCACGCAGTGGCGGCTCATCCTTTAGAGCAAGTGGGGCACTGCCCTACTTAGCAAATGTCAAATAATTCTGCAGCCTGTAAACCTGACAATCCTGAATGAATAATCTAACAGTTATTAAGTCAAATAAAAAACCGAAATTTCAGTTGCAGACGCAGCGTCATTAGAGTTAAATATGTCATGCAAATGCCGTCAAGGACGTGTGCCCTTCCATTGGCATTGACATTGCATTATTCGAACACAACAGTGAAATTGTCAGATTTAACACCACAAGAATAGATAGACTACATAAGCAAATGGTCAGTGTGTATGGAGCCTTCTGCGCCTCTCATTGGCTAATCCTGATTACGTTTTTATCTATAGACACAGAGGTAAAGAAACCCTACTACATGGCGGGATATTCATGGACAGCTTCCTTCTTCGAGACTTGCAGCTTCTGCATTGATTCAATTTTCTGAGAGAGGAACATTGCTATGATCTGCAGCTGATTGAGAATTGTTTCATGCCAATGGAAGGCCTCAGTCACACTGAAAGGAAAGCAAAGCAAACAAACACGATCGTCCCAAGCAAATGTCGCTCTTTTTTGCTTTGCTGTGTGGCAGTCTACAACTGCTCTAATAATGACTTTATATTTGCTGCAAAACGATTTGCTCGGAAATGCTTGGAAAAGCTCGCAGTGTGGCTTAGGCCTAATGAATTCCGTTGAGTTACTCTATCGGAAAATTTAATGACACCTCTTGCATTTGTCTGGGACTCAGTAAATCCTATAATTAACCGATAATAATGCACGCAATCAGTAATATTCTGCAGTTGAAACTGTGTGGAACAGGACACAGGGTTAATAAATAGCTTAATCTATAGGTTAATCAGAAATTGACTTGCAGTCTAAATGAAAAAATTACACACTAAAGATCTTAATCGAGGAATTACAAGCAAATCTGTTTTATGTAAAATTAAGTCACGATGGTTCAGTCGAAGTGTCTGCAATATGACTATCTATCTATCTATCTATCTATCTATCTATCTATCTATCTATCTATCTATCTATCTATCTATCTATCTATCTATCTATCTATCTATCTATATATATATATATATATATATATATATATATATATATAAAATACTAAATTCCAAAGGAAAACTCGAAATCTCTTATTCCCTGACCGGTTTCTGGTCTTCGTGAGTTTGTCAAAGGGAATGATTTGTATTTCAAAATTATACAAACATAGAAATTAGGACATGCATTGACAATGAAATTATTGCCTATTGAGTTCGGGATTAAGTATAGCAATTAGATGACCTTCTTTCATCTCCCGATAGAACTTGCTACATTGTGGCGGTAATTGGTAGATGGGAGCCGCTCTGAATTTCTTTGTTTCACCAATGGCGCATGATGCTATGTGCTTACTTACAGGGAGTATGGCATAATTAGTTTTGTTTATATGTTGCTTTTGCAAAGTTAATCGTTTACGAAACATCCCACCAGTCGGTCCAATGTAGAACCTATTGCATCTGTTGCAAAATAAGGCGTAAATGACATTATTCGATGTACAGTTTAAATTATTGCGTATAGTAAAGTTCTTTGTTGTGTTTTGTGTTACAAATTTGATTTTTTCCAACAATTACATAGTCGCAACATCCGCATCTAGATTCATTACAGCGGGTAATTCCTTTAATTGATTCTTTATTGTTTTTGTTCAAAATTCTCAAAAGATTCCTTGGTTGTCTGAAAGCCTGAGTAAATGTCTTATCTTTAAAAGTTTCTATTAATTTGAGGCTGTTAGAGACTGGAATGATTATGTCATTAAATATGCTCGGATTATTGATGTTGTATGTTGTTATAAAAGGAATGATATTCTTATTACTTTTAAGAGCGGATTTCTGTGATTCCTTAGAAGCACGAAAAAAGGAATGCTCAATTAAAGGCAATGGATATTTCAAGTCAACTAATCAGGATTTTAATCGATTCAATTCGGAGATCTTATTTTCTTCTTTGGAAACAATTACTTCAATTCTTTTCGCTAAAGAATAGGGAATATTGTTTTTAATATGTTTGGGATGGGCTGATGTATAATGGACGTAGTTTCGGCCGTCAGTAATTTTGTGGTAAATGTCTCTTTCAATCTTACCGTTTTCTTTGTAGATTCTAACATCCAGAAAATTTAGTGAGGTATTATCACTTTCAATTGTGAATTTTATCCGCGGATGTAAATCATCTATGACACTTTTAAATAAATTTATATCACCATATTTTCCATCCCAAACAATGAAACAATCATCACTATAGCGCATCCATGAATTTGTTATTTGGTTGCTTATATCTTCACTGTAAATGCTCTTTAGTCTTGTGTACATATTTTCTTCCAAAAATCCCATTGTTAAAATGGCATAAGTTGGGGCCATTTTCGTCCCCATAGCAGTTCCTGATGTCTGTAGAAAGCATGAATCATTAAAAGGAAGTAATTGTTATTTAATACCAAATTGATTGCTGATAGCAGAAAGTCTTAAGTGAAACGACTACACAGTAAATGACCACGTTTATCAATCCAGAAATTGACAGCCTCCATACCTAAGTCATTAGGTATATTCGTATACAATGAAACAACATCGAATGTTAGAAACATAGTTTCATCTTGGATATTGTCATATTGCTTGATCTTTTCAATAAAGTCATACGTGTCTCTACAATAACTTTTGACCTCATGAACCAAAACTTTTAAAACTTCATCGAGTAAAGCGCTCAAATGACTAGTGGGAGCATATGTACTGGAAATGATTGGACGAAATTTCAATTTCGGGGGAGGGCTCACTTTAACATAACCACGCTTATCAACTTTCAGGTTCCTAAAGTAATCAGTACATTTGTGAATCTTAGGAAGGCCATATAGGTAGGGCATTCTGTAGTCAAAATTGGTTAGGAAATCAAATTCTTTCCTTGTAAAGTGACACTTATTTTTAAATTTCAGACATAGATCTTTCACTTTTCTCATTGTTGAATAAGGGTTGTATTGATCGATTATTTCAAATGTTGCCACATCGGATAGATGCTCCTATCCGCATAAAAGAAATTATTCAAAATAATGAAGGACCCTCCTTTGTCTGCTTTGGTAAAGTGCAATTCATGATTATTTTTTAATGTTTGCATGGAATTATGTTCTCCAAATGACATATTGAACTTTGTTTCCTTCTTGCCAGTTTTTAAAGATTCAAATTTGGTGTTCATTATGTTAATCAGAGAGTCCAAATGAACATTTTCTCCTTTCGGTGGCGTGAAATTAGTTTTATTATAGTTGAGATTTAAATTGTCGTCCAAAGCTTCACTATTGCCAAAATAGTCTTGTAGTCGAATATTCCTATTAAAGTCAAAAATACCTTCAATTCTCCGAAAATTTCTCTTCGGGTTCGGTGTAAATTTATATCCTTTAGATAGAAGACACTTAGAATTCTCATCGAGTTCATGAGAAAAAAAATTAAAAATAGAGACATCAGTAATGGGCAAAAGACCGTTCCAGGACACCATAAAATTCAAAAAAATAGTATCTTTAAAAACGACATAAATTCATGAATTTTAACCCTTTTTCAGGTTTTTAAGACCTAAATTCATAAATTTAGTCCATTTAAAAGGTATCATTTTTTGAAAAAATAGTATTTTCAAAAACGACTAAATTCATGAATTTTGGTCATTTTTTCAGGTTATGAAGACCTAAATTCATAAATTTAGGCGTTTTTAAAAATACCTAATTTTTCAAATTTTTCAAAATCTCAAATTTGAGAATTACAATTTTTACCTTGAAAATCATGACCGTTCCAGGACAGCGAAAATCATAAAAGTTAAGAATCTCAAATTTGAGAATTACAATTTTTACCCCCCTTAAAATCATGACCGTTCCAGGACACCGAAAAAATCATAAAGTTAGTATTTTTAAAAACGTCTTTTAAATCCGTTTTTCAGGTTTTAAAATATATCATGTGACTAATAATATTTCTTTAACAGGTAGCGGTTAATGCAAAATGAAAACATTCTTTTTTCTTTTTGAAATATTTTATTCAGATGTATGTACAAGTAGTTTAGATTACAAAGTAAATATATGACAACTAGAAAAATGTTTCATTCATAAACTGGGAATGGCATTCCCATTTTTCTATTGTTTCATAAAATGATTGTCAATACACGACACTACGTCAAATAATATGCTAGAAGTCACACAGTATAAGAAAAAATAAAGAAATGTTACATTTATAAGCTGCGAATGCTCATTCCCATTCTCTTATTCCGTCTCACAAAATAAAATGTTAATGCATGCTACTCACATAATATAGCAAAGTCTTACAATATAAGAAAAAGCAACCACTGTTTCATTTATAAGCTGCGAATAGCATTCCCATTTTTCTATTCTGTTACATAAAATGATTGACAATACATACTACTCATTTTGTGTTTGGCGCTCCTGTATATGTTGTGTCTCTAATTGCTGCGTTAGTCCAGTTGTCATATCAGATGTTTGATTGGATTCTTGGGAAGAAAATATCCCTGAGCTAATTTGAAGCAACTGTTCCTCTTTTTCAAATTCAAAATAATCTTCAAAATACTTAAAAGTTTTTGAAAACAAAGAATATACTTAAAGTACATGTTTGAAGCTTTGTGTTAGCTTGAGAAAGGCGATATAATTTTATCAAAAACGTTACATACCTTCTTGAGAATTTAATGTTATATTCACTCTCCAACTTTTGAGTAAAGGCTACCATTGATAAATGTTCCATTGATTTTAATTTAGATATCACAAATCCTTGGCAAATAGCAATTGATAAGGAAGAATTATTGTGTACTTTTTCTTGATAAATTAGAGAATGTAGGGTTGTAACACAGTTTTGGATAGTGCATGTCGCCTGTGCACTCACGTCGAGCTGTCGTTGGATTAGTTGTCCTGATGAAAATGAGTTTCTTATTTCAGAAAAAATCTCATTTTTCTTGTCTTCTTTTTCTGGTTTTATCTTCTTTTGAAAATAGAATTCATGATTTACAATAAGAGTTTTGAAAAAATCTTTCTTCTCATCTTTGATGAGTGGAAGTACTTGATCACAAAATTTGAGGAATTCGCGATGAATAGAAGCACTCATTTTTATCACAGCTTCGATGTTTAGGTTACGGATAAATTGTAAAAAGTCACAGTCTCGTAGAACGCTCACAGAATAAATACACGCAGTAAGAATGAAACTGTAATACGTGGAATAATGGCAGCAGCTGTTTCTGAGAGAGAGAGAGAATCTTTATGACCTTTGCCTCCAGCGAAGCGTCTAAAGTATACCCGCATTTATGGCGCTATTTTATATTTATGTTTATATTTATGTCTGCCACAAGCCGCAGCTGCTATCACTTCAACGTTCAACGTCAAAAGCAAATCAAGCGAAACAAACTAAAATTAGAGACTTCTTCTGCAAAAACTAATTAAAATATGCATTAAGATGCATGTCTTCCCAAAAAAGGATATTTTTCGTGGAATGAAGAGTAGTTTTTTATCCTCATAACATGTACGATTGCATCGGTATTGGGCAGTAGAGGTATACTGGAGTATACAAAAAATTCAATTGCTTATCTACGATTCATACTGGCAAACAATTCCTTTGTTCTCTCTCCCTCTTCGTCTCATCCTCTCCCAGAGCTTTTGGTCTGACTGAGTTCTTAGAAATATACGGCAAACAAACAACTACGTATTTCTATTTAAATCGAAATTCAGAAGATTGTATTCAAAATATTTATTCAAAATATTTCTTTAAAAATGGAAGAAACAAAAATGGAAGAAACCGCAAGAATATATCCTTCGTTATCATATGAACGTAGTTCTACTTTAATGGAAATTGAAAAAATGAATAAAGAAAAACACAAAGATAGAGTTAGGTATATGAAAGATAAGGAATCTCAATTATTATTAAGATTAGAGCATTATAAAAAATTAAGAAAGAGATGGACTAATGTTAAGAATGTAACACAAGGAATTGGCATATTCTTAACAATAAGTTTAGGTGCTTTAACAATTGTTATATCTTCTGGTGTTTTAGTAATTCCAGTAGTTGCTACAGCTTTAACAGGTACGGGTGTTTTTGCAACTTCACTTGTTACAATGTTAGATAAATCTTTAATAACTAAGAAACGAAAATCATTAAAAACTAAGCATTTACATATTAAAGAAGTCTATGATAAACTACATTACTACTTTCAAAGAGTATGTGATGATAATGTTATTACGTTAGATGAGATTGAAAAATTTGATCAAATAGCTAATAAAGCTAATAAAACGCCATTTCATTTAAAGTCCGAAAAAGTTGATGATAAGAGTAAACAGGATGGCAAAATTTCTAGTGATGGCAAAATTTCTAATGAAGAAAATGACAAAATTTTTTTAGAAGAGCTAAAAACTTTAAGCGAAAATTTAAGCAAAACTTTATTAAACAAAACTTAAAACGAGAAAACTTTAAACGAAAAGATGTCAGACAACAAAGCAATAAAAAAATAATTTGTTCAGTAAAATGTTTTTGCTGTATTCCAATGTTACCACAAAATTCAAATATTATATTTTAAAAATGGATAAAATTAGAGCTGAAAATTTTAAAAGAATAAAACAATTAGAAGAGTTAATAAAACAAAGAAATATTATGAAAGAAAATCATCTTCAACATAGAATGATAAAAGCTGGTATTCAATCTGATATGTTTGAAAAAATGCAGCAAACCGAACAAGTAAAAACTGATTTTGAAAAAACTATGAAACCATTTAAAACTCTTGAAAAAGAACTTACAAATAATGATAAACAAATTGATATAACAGATCCAGAGCACAAAACTATATTAGATGACTATGGATTACTAGAATCAAACATTAATAAGAAATTACCAAAATCTATGCAATTTGAACATTCTATCTCATTTATAGATGGAAAAACAATACCTAGATTTTATCTCGGACAAAAAGAAATATTTCCACAACCTTTTCGAGGTTTAATTTTTTCACCAGATAAATCTCCTTTTAATTTAGATAGAAATTTTGTTGATCTTTTAAGAGGAGCAGATTTAAATAATTATGCGTTAGAAGATCTCATAAAATATAAAGCTATGTTAGATAGAGTTGGTGCAGTAAAATCTCTTAGACGTTATAAACAATTAGAAAATTTATTATCAACGGGAGTTAAAGTAGGGAAAGGTTTATCTGAAAAACAGAAAACAGAAACAACCATATTTTTACCAGATGATCCACAAGAATTACTAAATAGATTAAATATTTTAATATCTGCAATAAAAGAAGGACATAATTCTAGTTTCAATGAAATTCATGCTATATTGAAAAGACTGTTAGAAAAGAAGATTCTAAATGAAGAGGATTATAAAAGTGTAGCTGAAATATGTTGTTTCTAATTTTTATCTATTTTTATTCATGATTTTTATCTATGATTTTTATCTATGATTTTTATCTACGATTTTTATCTATAATATTTATTTAAAATTTTAACTAAAAAATGTGTTGAGCAGATTTAGACAAAATTAATAATCATTTAGAAAATCTAACAGAGATTTTGGGTTCATCAAAATTTAGTACGACGTTAAAAATTATAACAACTACTTCATCACACACTTGTAATTTAGAACCCATTCTTCATTTAGAACAAAATAAAAATTATCAAATTGCATTGACTAGTTTCTCCACATTTAACACTATTCAAAACGTTATCAAAGATGTGAATGATCAATTTAGATATTCTACTGATAAAGGCAAAACATGGAAAATACAAACTTTTCTTCCTGGTCCTTACGAAGTTGAATCAATATCAAATGAAATTAAGAGACATTTAGGGATACCATTTAAAGATAAGAAACAATTAAATTTCGCAGTTGAACCGGCAGTTAATAAATTTTCTCTTACTTTAGACGAAAATCATCAAGTTGATTTTAATCATGATAGATCATTGTCAAAGCTATTAGGATTTAATAAACAAACCTATAGTCAAGGTTATCATTTAGGTGAGAAGATTCCAAAAATAACTGAAATAAATTCAATTGTTGTACATTGTGACATTATTGAAGGAGGATATATAAATGGTAAATTGTCAAATTTAATATTCAGTTTTCCAGCTTTTACTGTACCCATTGGTTATAGATTAAATGTATTTCCCCAAACATTAATATATTTTCCTATTACAAGAAAACTATTAACAACATTGGCATTAGAATCACTGATGAGAAAGGACAAGAAATAAATTTTGGAGGTGAAGAGATTATGATAGATCTTAGTAGTATATAGTGTGACATCCGGCGCGACGCTTCGCTTCGCTTTGTTTCGCTTCGCTTTGCTTCGCTTCGCTTGCGCCGGATGTCACACTTTTGCGGGTTTTTTCAAAAAATCAAAATTTCAAAAATTTCAAAAATTTAGGTAGACTTCAAATTTCACGTGGCCGAAGGCCGAAGGGCGAAAATTTGGGCGTTTTTAAAAATACCCAATTTTCAAATTTTTCAAAATCTCAAATTTGAGAATTACAATTTTCACCCCCAAAATCATGACCGTTCAAGGACACCGAAAATCATAAAAGTTAAGAATCACAAATTTGAGATTAAGATCATTTTTTTACTTTGAAAATCATGACCGTTCAAGGACACCGAAAAAATCATAAAAGTTAAGAATCTCAAAATTTGAGAATTACAATCGGGCGAAGCCCTAGAACCTTCGGTTCGATTTTCATTGCTTAAATCATGACCGTTCAAGGACACCAAAAATCATAAAAGTTGAGAATTTTAAATTCATGAATTTTATCCATCTTTCAGGTTTTTAAAATATATCATGTGACTAATAATATTTCTTTAAGAATGTAACACAATCTCTCACAATGCCTGTTATTGTTACTGCTTTGCACTCAGATGTTCACTCAATTGTAGAGAACATCTGCTTCTCGCATTTATGAATAAAAGGCATTTCAGTGTAAAGAGCTGTGACCTCCAACTCAAACATTTGAAAGGAAACAATGTATGAAAGAACAAACAGCTGCTACACCCACTTATTCATTTGTAAAGACGTGGCATATAATTGCAGCATGTAGGAAGTAAGACTTCATTTACAATTCCATTAATCATAACTAGTGACTGTTTTCTTTCCTTATTGCAAAATGCCAAAACGTACTGCCGCAGAAGCTTTTTCGTTTTACATGCCGATTTTACTAAACTTAATTAAAGAAGAGCACAAGGAAACTGCGAATAAATACTTTGAAGAGTGGAAGTTAGAAATTCAATCGAGAAAGAAGAACAAATTGGACTCTCAAAAACAAGTGGAGGATATTACAGTAAAAATAGAACAGTATCTTAACACTACTACAATTCCTCAGTTCAATGTTACAAAAGAACATTTCATTACCATCGAAGATAGTGCTACTATGATTTCAAAACTGATTGCAAGTGATAAAGTGCACCATGGGTCGTTGCTGAGAAGTGCTGCTTATCAAGGTTATGGATTTAAAAGAATTCTGGAATTGAGTGACAATAAAAAAAAACAGATTTGTGGCAAACTTGGAACTATTTAGAATTTCCTATAACGTAAGTTATTGTTATTTCTTGATGAACTTATCAGATCTAATTCTACCACACGTATTATTTTTAAATTTATCAATGCCCATTAGTTTTGTTAGAAAACATTTTAAAGAAATCAAAATTTATATAGAAAAATTGAATCAACCGACAACTATAGAAGAAATGAGGTTTGGTTCCCAAAATGAATGAACATTAACTGTGTTGTTTCACTTTTTAAGATATGTGCAATGTACATGCATATTTGATGTATACATATTTATGAAGACTTATTTATAAGTAGTAACACATTTTGGATTATTTTGAAATGTAATTAAATTTCCTTTTGTTCTCCAGTCTACTACCATGAGACTGCTATTGTATAGATCTATATTTCAGTATGTAACATAATCTTTGATATTTAAGAATGATTCATGGAACTTAGTAGTAACGCATTTTGGATTATTTTGAAATGTAATTAAATTTCCTTTTGTTCTCCAGTCTCATGGTAGTAGACTGACATTGTACAATTGTATGATAAGATTGATTGTTGTATTATTATATTTGGTATTTAAGAATGATTCATGGAACTTAGTAGTATTGCATTTTGGATTATTTTGAAATGTAATTAAATTTCCTTTTGTTCTCCAGTCTCATGGTAGTAGACTGACATTGTACAATTGTGTGATAAGATTGATTGTTGTATTATTATATTTGGTATTTAAGAATGATTCATGGAACTTAGTAGTATTGCATTTTGGATTATTTTGAAATGTAATTAAATTTTCTTTTGTTCTCCAGTCTCATGGTAGTAGACTGCTATTGTACAATTGTGTGATAAGATTAATTGTTGTATTATTATATTTGATGCAAAATACACTGCCGTTGTTTTCATTTTCCTGTACAAGAAGTAGACAATATTACAGTTATTGGAATTTATTTCATTTAAAATGAATGATGAAAATCCGACAGTTATACTGTGTAATATAGGTGATATATTACCTCAGGTTAATAACATGACTGAGTTCTTAGAAATATACGACAAAGAAACAACTACGTATTTCGATTTAAATAGCATTTCAGAAGATTGTTTTCAAAATATTTATTCAAAATATTTCTTTAAAAAATGGAAGAAACAAAAATGGAAGAAACCGCAAGAATATATCCTTCGTTATCATATGAACGTAGTTCTACTTTAATGGACATTGAAAAGATTAACATTGAAAAAATGAACATTGAAAAACACAAAGATAGAGTACGCTATATGAAAGATAAGGAATCTCAATTATTATTAAGATTAGAGCATTATAAAAAATTAAGAAAGAGATGGACTAAAGTTAAGAATGTAACACAAGGAATTGGCATATTCTTAACAATAAGTTTAGGTGCTTTAACAATTGTTATATCTTCTGGTGTTTTAGTAATTCCAGTAGTTGCTACAGCTTTAACAGGTACGGGTGTTTTTGCAACTTCACTTGTTACAATGTTAGATAAATCTTTAATAACTAAGAAACGAAAATCATTAAAAACTAAGCATTTACATATTAAAGAAGTCTATGATAAACTACATTACTACTTTCAAAGAGTATGTGATGATAATGTTATTACGTTAGATGAGATTGAAAAATTTGATCAAATAGCTAATAAAGCTAATAAAACGCCATTTCATTTAAAGTCCGAAAAAGTTGATGATAAGAATAAACAGGATGGCAAAATTTCTAGTGATGGCAAAATTTCTAATGAAGAAAATGACAAATTTTTTTTAGAAGAGCTAAAAACTTTAAGCGAAAATTTAAGCAAAACTTTATTAAACAAAACTTAAAGCGAAAAGATGTCAAACAACAAAGCAATAAAAAAATAATTTGTTCAGTAAAATGTTTTTGCTGTATTCCAATGTTACCACAAAATTCAAATATTATATTTTAAAAATGGATAAAATTAGAGCTGATAATTTTAAAAGAATAAAACAATTAGAAGAGTTAATAAAACAATTAGAAGAGTTAATAAAACAAAGAAATATTATGAAAGAAAATCATCTTCAACATAGAATGATAAAAGCTGGTATTCAATCTGATATGTTTGAAAAAATGCAGCAAACCGAACAAGTAAAAACTGATTTTGAAAAAACTATGGAACCATTTAAAACTCTTGAAAAAGAAAGTACAAATAATGATAAACAAATTGATATAACAGATCCAGAGCACAAAACTATATTAGATGACTATGGATTACTAGAATCAAACATTAATAAGAAATTACCAAAATCTATGCAATTTGAACATTCTATTTCATTTATAGATGGAAAAACAATACCTAGATTTTATCTCGGTCAAAAAGAAATATTTCCACAACCTTTTCGAGGTATAATTTTTTCACCAGATAAATCTCCTTTTAATTTAGATAGAAATTTTGTTGATCTTTTAAGAGGAGCAGATTTAAATAATTATGCGTTAGAAGATCTCATAAAATATAAAGCTATGTTAGACAGAGTTGGTGCAGTAAAATCTCTTAGACGTTATAAACAATTAGAAAATTTATTATCAACGGGAGTTAAAGTAGGGAAAGGTTTATCTGAAAAACAGAAAACAGAAACAACCATATTTTTACCAGATGATCCACAAGAATTACTAAATAGATTAAATATTTTAATATCTGCAATAAAAGAAGGACATAATTCTAGTTTCAATGAAATTCATGCTATATTGAAAAGACTGTTAGAAAAGAAGATTCTAAATGAAGAGGATTATAAAAGTGTAACTGGACATCTCTGATGTCCTCCAGGGCTTCGCCCGTAGCTGAAATATGTTGTTTCTAATTTTTTTTTAAAAAATATTTATTTAATTTTTTAGTTTAAAAATGTGTTCAGCAGATTTAGACAAAATTAATAATCATTTAGAAAATCTAACAGAGATTTTGGGTTCATCAAAATTTAGTACGACGTTAAAAATTATAACAACTACTTCATCACACACTTGTAATTTAGAACCTATTCTACATTTGGAACAAAATAAAAATTATCAAATTGCATTGACTAGTTTCTCTACATTTAACACTATTCAAAACGTTATCAAAGATGTGAATGATCAATTTAGATATTCTACTGATAAAGGTAAAACATGGAAAATACTAACTTTTCTTCCTGGTTCTTACGAAGTTGAATCAATATCAAATGAAATTAAGAGACATTTAGGGATACCATTTAAAGATAAGAAACAATTACATTTTGCAGTTGAACCGGCAGTTAATAAATTTTCTCTTACTTTAGACGAAAATCATCAAGTTGATTTTAATCATGATAGATCATTGTCAAAGCTATTAGGATTTAATAAACAAACTTATAGTCAAGGTTATGATTTAAGTGAGAAGATTCCAAAAATAACTGAAATAAATTCAATTGTTGTACATTGTGACATTATTGAAGGAGGTTATATAAATGGTAAATTATCAAATTTAATATTCAGTTTTCCAGCTTTTACTGTGCCCATTGGTTATAGATTAAATGTAATTCCACAAACATTAATATATTTCCCTATTACAAGAAAAACTATTAACAACATTAACATTAGAATCACTGATGAGAAAGGACAAGAAATAAATTTTGGAGGCGAAGAGATTATGATAGATCTTTTGGTTCGAGAGGTATAAACTCCTACGCGAAGCTAGAGAAGTTTAATTTTCTTCTTCTTTAGAAACAAAAAATAAAAAAATAAAAATAAAATTTTTTTATTAAAAAATGAGTGAACTACCTCCATTTAATAAAAAAAACTTAAATTTAATCATCATCCAAATTTATCTAATAAAGTTTTGTCAGTTATTTGTGGAAGATCAGGTTGTGGAAAAACGTATCTATTGTTTAAAATTTTAACGACTCTAAATTTTTTGGATTATAACAATCTTATAATTTATACAACAACGGCAGAACAACCCGTCTATCAATTTTTAAAATATGGATTTGAAAATAATCTTAAAAAAACAGCAATTGCTTCATTATTCAAAGAATATGAAAAATCTGAAGATGAAGAAGAAATAAGTTCGTGGTGTGAAGAAGCAACAAAAAATAGTCAGTTAGTAGAATCTAATAAAAATAACCATATAAAGATACAATTAATAGATGATAGTGGTAATATGCAAGATCCTAGTAAACTAGATAAAACAATGAAACATTGTGTAATTTTTGATGATTGTGTTAATGATAGAAATCAGTCAGTTCAGAGAAATTATTTCACAAGAGGTAGGCATAATAACTGTAGTGTTTTTTATTTAACACAAAGTATGTATTCATTAGACGGAAGTGTTATTAGAAAGAATGCAAATATATTTATACTATTTGAAATAAATGCAAGAAACTTAAGTGATTTGTTAAGAGATTTATGTGTAAGAAATAAAGATGAATTTAAACAATCGTGTAATAATGCTTGGTCAAAAGATTATGGATTTATCACAATTAATATTGATAAAAAAATTCATGAAAGAGTTATAGAAAATATTTTCGAGGAGTGATCGAACGGAGTGGCCGAATAATTTTTTCTTATAAATTTTTTGTTAATAAAAATAAAAAAAATATGTTGAATGATTATAAGATAGAGCATGTACCAGTTTTAAAAGATTATCGTCATCCTACAAATCCTGTAAATTCGAAGAAAGAAGTTAGATTTTATTATCATCATAAATACGTAGCGCTCGTTACAGATTATAAAACAAAACATGGTATTAAACCGTGTGTTAAAACAAAAGACTTTCCACTTTGTTTAAGAAGTTTCCGAGTATTTTTGGCGTATAATAATTTATGGTGGTTGGTTAAGAAAGAACATTTAACAGCACATGAATTAGAAACATTACATCAATTACATATTCCTGTGTATATGTAAAAACGGAACCGAGGTTCTATGTAAAAATTCATTTTTTCTTTTAAAAAATATGAATCGTGAAATGTCTCTCGGACAAACGTCTAGGATTGATGAATTAATCAAGAAACAAACTGCTGAGTTTGATGCGCAAATTAAACATAGTAAACGTAGTAAACGTATTAGAAAACAGAAACGTACTAGGCGTAGTATTAGACGTAATACTAAAAAACAGAAAAGTGGAACAAAAGAAATATTAGAAACTCCTATTACTGATATCTTTTTTGATGATAGAATTAAGGATGAACTTGGTGATGATTTATGTAATTTATTTAATCCAAATGAAATTAAATATGAAAATGTATCTTTTATTAATGTAGTAAATGATATGCGGAAACTTTTAGCAAATGGTAAAATTATTAATTTACTTGGAAAAGTTATTAAAGATCAGGAAAATATAATTCAAAATTTTTACGTAACCTTCTATAATAAAAAATTATTTGAAACATGGTTTTCGAATCTGGATGAGAAATCCGATACTAACGAATGGATTTTTACAGGTAATATTAAATATGAAGATTTTGGAATGAAGTTAGTACAAAGATCGCATAGAGGGGCAGGGATTAATATGAAATATAGAATCAAAGAATATTTCGGTGAATATTGTTATATTCCTTCTGAAGATTTTTGTTTTATTAAATGTTATAATGTTTTACGAGGTTTTAATGAAGAACAAGGAGAAATGATGAAAGAAATGTTTAATAATTTTTTATATAAAGAGAAAGCCACATCCAGAACAGGAGTAATGTCAAACTGTAAATTTTCTCAATTCAATAAATATTTTGGAGAATGTGTTCAATATTATAGTCCTGCCAATCGTCATTTAAATCCTAGAGGAATTGAAACGTTTCATAATTATGTTTATTACAATTATTTTCACGCAGGTTCAACAATTGGTCACTATTGTTTAATTAATAAATCTCATAAATTAAAAGCTATTAGAGAAATTGAAAATAATTTCAAACCCATATATAAAACAGTTACTGATGAAAATCTAACAACGCGTCCATATAAAATCATAACAAAGAAAAAAATTGACTATGGTTCAACATATATTTGGGATCTCGAAACTTTTCCTGATCCTAACTGTTCAACAGCTCATCCTATTCCTTATGCTGTAGGAGCTATTAATTTTAATAAATTTATATGTTGTTTACCGAAACAAAGATTGAAAGAATTAGAAACACGTTTGTTAAGTGATATGATTAAAATTAAACGATCAAAAGATGAAGATGAAAATAAAAATGAAAAAAACAGATTAATGAGTATAATAATTTAACTGAATTAGAATTTAATAAACTTCAAAATTGTGTGAAAATATTTACGAGAACTGTGGATGATGAATGTTCGATCGGGGGAAACCCAGAGGACGTATGTCCGATCCATCAATTTTTTAAAACTCTTGGAAAATTTAATTATTCTAGAGTAACTTTAATAGCTCACAATTCATCAGATTTTGATTCCTATTTTCCGATAAAAGCTAATTTTAAATTATCTAAACCGCCTCTTAAAACTTCAAGAGGAATATTGACTGCTTCATTACAAAATCCTTATACAACTGAATGTGTTAGTAGATATATTCAAAAATCTCTTAGATTTAAAAACAATATGAAAAAAGATTCACCGTCAGGTAAATTAGCACTTCAAACTATTATAATGAAATGTAGTTATCAACATGTAAAAACAAGTCTTTCTAAATGGTGTGAGAATTTTAAAATTCCTACGAATGTGTGTAAATTAAATTATGAAATTGGAGACATAACACATGAAAATTATAAAGAAAAAGAAAATGAATGGAGACCATATTTAGTTAACGATATTCTTTCTTTAGCTTTTTGTATCTACAAATATAATAATGTTATGCGAGATTTAGTTGGTGAAGATATAACTACTAATTTAACATCCTCTGCTTTAACATTTAACGGTTGGATGAAAAGCGTACAAAATGACAATATAAATATTCATTCTCATATAGATTTATGGGCTAGAAATTATATTAGAAAATCTGTTAAAGGTGGAAGAGTTTCAGCAAATATAAGAAAATACATATCGCCATTTTGTAGCATCTTGTTACCAATATTAAAACAGTATTTACCTGGTCGCTGCGCTGGGGGGACTTTGTCCCTTGGTCGCTGCGCTGGGGGGACTTTGTCCCTTGGTCGCTACGCTGGTGGGACTTTGTCCCTTGGTCGCTACGCTGGTGGGGCTTTGTCCCCTGGAAATAATTTAATAGATTTAATGAAACAGTATCGAGATTTAGGAGATAAAACTGAAATTTGTAAGAAAATTTCAAATCAACTACTTGAACAAAAAAATGAATTTCTAATGGCTTTTGATGCAACATCTTTATATCCATCAGCTATGTATGATGAAAATTCAGAATACCCTAAAGCTGAATCAGCTAGAAAATTTCGTCAAGAAGAAGAGCGGGAAATAGTATATAAATTTAATAATCAAACATTTAGACCTAAAACTGGAATATTCTCTGTTGTGTTTCAATATCCGAATGATATGTTTTTCCAACCAGTTCCTATAAAAGATAAAGTTAAAAATCAAAATAATAATTCTCATGTAAAAGTAATCAGGTTTAGAAATGGTATATGTTATGATGTATTAACTTCTGTAGACATACAAGAAATTGTTAGATGTGGGGGAAAAATCTTACATATTACGGATGGTATAATTTATGAAAAAAATTATCAAGTTTCACCATTTCGAAATTATATTGAAAAACTTTTTAATTTGAGAAAAAGATATAAAACAGAAGGAAATACTGTAGGTGATGAGTTAATTAAATTATTGATGAATTCGCTATATGGCAAAACTGTGCAAAAAGATATAACCACTAAATATCATTTATGGAATGAGAATACATTGAGAAAAAATTTCACTCAAGAAGTAAAAGATTATGAAAAATTAAATGATGAACAATATTTAGCGAAAGTAGAAATGGAAGATGATGAATTTCTCAAAACTAATATTGTAAAAGATGGGAAGACGTCATTCATGCCATCACACTTAGGTTCTTTCATTCTTTCTCACTCTAGAAGAATCATGAATAACTTTATTTTAGAAATTAATGGTTTCAAAGAAAAATACATTCATTATACAGATACTGATTCAATATATATTTCCAATGAGCTCTTTAATAAATTAGACGCTGCTGGATATGTTGGAGGAGAATTGTGTCAAGGGAAAAATGATTATGGAAATGGTGGAATTATTTTTGCAATGTTTATTGCACCTAAAGTAAAATACTGTATTACTGTAGATGAGCAAGGGAGACTTAGTGAAAAGAAAACATTCAAAGGATATTCACAAGATAAAGTAAAAGTAGAAGATTTTCTAAAATTATATTCGGGGAAAACATTATCGACTACAGTTAATAAACCATGGAAAAGATCTTTAGAAACTGGAATTAGTATTCCTGATAAAAATAATAATACTGAAGAAAAAAAATTTTCTGGTCAAATAAATATTCTTAAACGTCAAGCACCTGATGAAAATGAAATTATGTTACCTTATAACGGAGAAGATATTCAAGCTGAAATATTTCAAACAATCATCTGTGAGAGTAATTTAAGTGATGATGATGACACGTGGGAATAATAATTTTTTTATAACATCTAAAAATTTATAACATCTAAAAATTTATAACATCTAAAAATTTATAACATCTAAAAAATTTATAACATCTAAAAAATTTATTACATCTAAAAACTTATTACATCTAAAAACTTATTACATCTAAAAATTTTATTACATATGAAAATATATTTATCGTATATTTTGGTATTTTCTATTAAGTTTTATCTTATTAAGTTTCATCATATAATGTTTTATCAAAAGATAATTTAAATTTTTTTCACTAACTATTGATTCATCATCATCATCATAAATTGTTTCTTCATCATCATCATAAATTGTTTCTTCATCATCATAAATTACACTTTTTGGTATAGGATGCCCTTCCATGATAGGATACCATTCTCTTATTGGAATATCTAACTCTAAATTACATTTTTTATCTGATAATAATATAATAGAGAAAAATATTGGTCTTTGATCTCTTTTGGAAAATTTAATAACACCACCATAATCTGAATCACTTTTAGTTTTTGCTAAAGATGATAAAATTTTAAATTGATTAGATGTAAATCCTAATTTAAATTTTGTAGACCCGACACATAGTTGTCTAACAGTATCTTCAACTATACCATCATTATTATTTTCAATTGTAAGAAAATGAAATTTAGATAAATTTTTATAATTACTAATATTTTTATAATCTTTTTTACCATTTACACCATTTTCAGATGTTTCTGAATCATCATCTATATTATCATAAGATTCTTTAAGATCGGGCAAAGCCCTAGAACCTTCGGTTCGTTTATTATGATTATGGTCATTGTTAATAGTATAAGGTGTAGTCCATATATAAATTTTCTCTTGTTGAGCTAAACCATTTATATAAGATTTTAATAAATTAATATTTAAGTTGGAATATAATCCTATATACGTACCATCATCATATCTTTGGGGCATTTCTAATGTTTCTTGTTTATAAATTGTGTCTCTATAATAAACTTGACATAATAATTCTTCATTATGTTTTTTACTCTCTATGTGAATGTTATATTGATTTTGTTCATCAACAAATAATCTTATTTTTTCTTTGGAAAAAGATTTTAATTTTTTAACTAATTCTTTAATATTGATATAATTGATAATTTTAGTTTCTATCCAATCAGTATTACTAATTGGTAACACTGCTCTAATAAATCCATAAACATTATTATGGCCTATTATAACCATATTTTCTTTATTTAATTCAACATAAGCTACATCATTATATTTACTTACAATCTCCATAAATTTAATAAATGCATCACCTGGAAATAAACAATAATTAGTTTCTATAGAAGGTAAACCTTTAGTCTGTTCTCTAAATATTTCGGCTTGTAATTCAAACAAAAGATTAACATCTATACATGGATTATTATTATTATTATTAACAAAACATTTATTTTCAAATCCCGTTGATCTCGTCGAATAAGAAGAACAGGATGATGCGGACGAATATAATTTTTTAAATTTGGGGTTTCCATTTTTTTATTTTTAATAGAAAAAATTGATTTTTTTATTGCTTTAAAATGATGTTACCAAATGTTGGTGGAGGTGCATATATCCCGAATAATCGTGAATTAGAAATAGAAATAGAAAATTATATCATGAAAACTGGAGACGTTTTATCTGGTCCATTGCATCTTTCTATTCTTCCTCAACAAAATACAGAGTTAACAAATAAACAATATGTTGATACACAAATCAATGACTTAAAGGAAAAATATATAAACGATGTTTTGGTTCCACTGATGAACGAATTAAAGTTGCTTAAACTTAATGACAAATCATTAAACGAAAAATTATTAAAACTTGATAAAAAGGATAGAGAGCTAGAAGCAGATATAGCAAAACTTTTTAAAAAGATTTCAGAACAATCAAAAATTTTAATATTACTTTCTTTAAATTTAAAATCTGCAGTCATTAAAAATAAACATCAGATAAAAATGTTAAAAGAACAATTAGAAGATGAAATAGAAAAACTACCTGAAAGAATTAAAAAAAATTTAAAGCAGTTACAAACTACATTCCAAAAAAGTGTTGATGAATTGAGTTCTAAAATTACTCAACAAATGAAAAAGATGAATAGAATAATAAATGAAGTAAACTCACTTAATCAAAAAGTTGATAAAATGAAAACTCTTAAAATCAATTTAGAAAATGAATTAAAGAAAAATTTACAAGAAAACTCTAAAGAAAATAAAGAACAGTTAGATTCTGTTAAAAGACAATTAGATGTTCTTAAAATTAAGTTAAATGCACTTAAAACGGCATTGAAGATTAATCAGCAGAAAATGCAAGTTAATAGAAAAGAAATTAAAGTACATCACACGCTGCTTGACGCAATAGATAAAGTGCAACAGTCAATTAATAAAGTTATCTCGAAGTTGTTGTCCATTCACAAACGTAAATCTTGATCGACGAAGTCTTGGGTTTCTAACCTATCGGAGCGAAGCTCCTCGAGGCTTTAGCCGAACGTGGATATTTTTCCCAAAAGTCAAATTTAATCCTAAAAAATGCCTATAATTTATAAACACAATCTTAAACAATTTGCTTCAAATCAAAAAATTGCTCATGAACCACGTATGAATCCGGTTTACCATTATGATAATAGAGAAACCGTTCAAAAAGAAGGGGATGGCATCTTTTCTGGTATTGGAAGTATCGTTAACTTAATTAAAAATAATAGAGATTTGATTACATCTGCTGCAAAAGGAGCAGCTGCTATAGGTAGTACAGCTAGTGCAATATCAAATGCTGTTAAATCACAAAACGAATAAAAACAACTAGAAGCTATTCGTAAACTCAAGAATGATTCTGAAGAACTAAAAAAATTAAAAAAACTTTCAGATGAAACAAAAAACAAAATTGCTAACATGGCTGTTGGGGAACCCTTGAGGAGCGGAGCTCCGTCTGATAGTAAACATAATGAAAAAACAATTGAAGAAATAAGAGGTAATGGCGTCAGCAGCGGAGCTGGTCTAGCAAAATTCTAAAATTATATTTTAGTAAAAATTTTTAGTAATTTTTTTAGTAAAAATTTTTTCTGTCTGTGAGAAAAACAAGTCAAATTATTTTTTATAAAAATGTCTTCGCTTATCGAAAATAAATTTAGATTAGACGATCCTCCGTTCGTCAGTTATAATCAAAAAAAGAATGACTATATAAGAATTGCTATGAATCCCGGATCTTCCAGTAGAGTAAACACTGGAGGTGATTTAATTTTTGAAGTTGATAATCAGCAGAGCTATTTATATTTACCTGATTCATTTTTACACTGTGAATATTCTTTATATAGTGATGCTAATTTTACAACACCATTACCAGATACCGATAATATTACACTAGAAAATAATTTTTTTCCAAGATTATTTACACAAATGCGTTTAGATGTTGCAACTCAAAATATAGAAACAATAAGTGATTCCCCAGGTGTAATTGATACAATGCTTAGATTTGTAATAATTGGTGAAAATAATAAAAAGTATAAAGTCGAAGGTTGGTTTCCTGATACTAATGATGGTATAATTATTGATGATTTAACTCACGCCGGAACAGATGCCGCAGGAATTGCGAAAGATGTAGAAAATATTGCAAAACATTTAAATAAAACAAACAATACTGCATATAAAGAAAGACGTGAATTTAACAAGAAAAGTAAGCAAACAGTAAATTGGTCATTGTCTCCATTATTCGGTTATTTAGATTATGTCAAAATATCATATCAATTAAAATTTAAATTAATAATTCATCGTACAGCAAATAATGAATTAATCTTTTTTGGTAAGACTGGAAAAAAAGCATATTTAAAAATTGATAGACTTGAATGGTGGATTAAACATATTACTCCTAGTTTAGAGATTGAAACAGCTATTGCAAAAAGATTAAATACTAACAAACCAATTCCAGTAAATTTTCTAAAGCGTACTGCTAGTTCAGTAACTTTTTCAGAGCAAAGATTTAACTGGCATTTTACTAGAACTGCGAATACTCCAAGATATTTATTACTAACATTTCAAAGAAATAATTCTCCAAGTTTTGATAAGAACAATAATATTTTTCATATTAATACAATTCGAAGTTTACAAGTTTCATTAAATCAAACTCGATATCCAATTGATCCATTAAGATTCGATGATACCAATAATCAATTTATGGAAGGATATGATTCTTATCGAAATCTTTGTATAGAATTTGGAGTTGAACCACAATTAACTCCTGGAGATTGGAGACATTTATATCCAATTTTCTGTTTCGATTTAAGTGCACAATCTGAAGATATTATTAAAAATGGTTGTGATGTAACAATTAATATTGAAAAGAAAGATTCCACAACTTCATTGATGGCTTATGGTTTATTGCTAGAAGATGTAAAATATTCTATTGAAATTCTTAATGGAAAGATGACTAGGATCGGCTAAGGCCAGGGAGCTTAGCTCCGATCGGTTAATAACCTGAGGACCTTTGGTCCGATCGGCTAAAGCCCAAGACTTCGTCGATTAATTAATTTTTTCATAACTAGAATAGATTAAAATTTTTGTTAACTTAAAAATTCTTAACTTAAAAATTTTTTCATAACTAGAATAGATTAAAAAAATTCTTAACTTAAAATTTTTTCATAACTAGAATAGATTTAAATTTTTGATAACTTAAAATTTTTTTATTAAAAATGTCGCAAGCGAAAAGTAATAATAATAATAAAACTGTTGAATTAAAATTACGTAATATTGTTGACAAAAATACACCTAAAACTATTACGATTAACAAAAAAAAGTATTACATAAGTAAACCAATGATAGAGAATATTCAATTACAAGAAGAAAAGAATGGCGGGATTCTCCCATTAATTCCACTAATAATAGGTGGCATAGCAGCTGCAGGAAGTGTTGCAGGTGGGACAGCTGGTATTGTCCAAGCAGTAAATAAAAATAAATCAGAGAAGGCAGCATTAGAAGAACAAAAACGTCATAATAGAGAGTTAGAGAAAGTTGCTAGGGGTGAAGGAGTAGTAGATAATTTTATTAGTAAATTAAAATTAGTTGATGAAGGAAAACGAGTTCTTAAAAATATTCTCCACAATGTTGATGATTTAATTGAAATTAAAGAAACTAAAGATGGTTCTGGAATATATCTAAGTCCTAGTATGATTCGGTAATAACCTCAGGACCTTTGGTCCGATCGGCTAAATCCTCTGAACAAAGTTGTATCGGCTAAAGCCTCAGGACCTTTGGTCCGATTAGGTACAACATTTATTTTATCTTTTAAATTTTTTTTATCTTTTAAAATGAATTCTACAAATTCCGAAAATTTAATTAAATTAAAAATTTCTAATTTAGATTTATTGAATTATCTATTAAACAAAAATGAAAACTCAAATTGTCAGCATATTGGAGGTGACAAGAACAAAGTTCCATACCACTTCGGTGGTGATATACAAAAAACATTAGAAAACTTTCCTGGATTTATTTGGAGTAAATATTCGAAAGAAAAACATCTTCCTGGTCATTCATATACCGGTCCAGGAACTCGATTAGATATAAGACTAGATGAGAATAATAATCCGAAACCAGGTGAAGAACCAATAAATAGAGTAGATGCCGCAGCTTACAGGCATGATTTAGCTTATCGAAATCATGATCTAAGTTCTCGACATGCAGCTGATAAGAAGATGATTCAAGAATTAGATAGTATTCAAAACCCTACATTTAGAGAAAAAATTGAAAGAATGTTTGTTAAGAAAGCTTTACAAGCTAAAATATTATTCGGACAGGGTTTAAATGAAACGACAGCAAAGCTGTCTGAGAGCAACGCTCGAACTAATAACTCTGAGAGCAACGCTGGAACCTACGCGTCCGAAATCCACAAGGAATATAGAAGGCCTAAATATTTATTGAAAGTAAAAGTATTTAATAAAGATGATATTTGGAGTGCTGATCTTATTCATATGCCGAATGAAAGGGACTACAAATACGCATTGACCGTTATAGATTTATATACACGATACGCTTGGGTAAAGCCTTTAAAAAATAAAAGTGGTCTATCAGTTAAATATGCGTTTGAAGGAATCTTTAAAGAAAGTAATAGAAAGCCAAGGAAATTGTTTGTTGATAAAGGATCGGAATTTTATAACCGAAACGTTCAGCCACTATTTGAAACTGTTTATTCAACTGAAAATGCAGGGAAGGCCGTAGTGATAGAAAGATTCAATCGGACGTTGAAAAATATAATTTTCAAAAAATTTACTCAGCAAGGAAATCAGAAATGGTTGAAGATATTACCAGGAGTTGTAGAAGAGTACAATAATAAAGTTCATTCTGGTATTGAAGAAACTCCAAAGAATGCTTCTGACGACCCTGATTTGATACGAAAGAAAATATTCGAGAATAATAATTTGAATGAGAGTAATCCGAATTTGCAGAAACTTAAGCCGAAATTTAAAATTGGAGATAGAGTTAGAATATTTAAATATAAGAATAAATTTGAAAAAGGCTTTGTTGGTTATTGGACTAAAGAAATATTTGAAATTTCTAAAATAAATCAAAGTTATCCGATTACTTACGAAATCAAAGATTTAGATGATGAAGATATCAGAGGCCGTTTTTATCAAAATGAATTACAACGAACTGATTTTTAATTATCATTATTATTATTATTGGAACTAACGTTTCGGGAATGAAATTCCCTTGTTAGGCGTAGCCATAGAACCTACGGTTCGTTCAATTCTAACATTATATCTAGAAATGGTACTCCTTTTTGTAATTTGTACAAAACGTATAAACATAATTGTCCACAATAGGTAGTGCCTGGTGTTTGAATTTGAAACGTATTGTATGTTCCCGTTCCAAGTAATTCTGTTACTTCATTTGTAGGGGGCAAACCGTATGAATCAAAATAATAGTTCTGCTGATGATTTTTAACGCCTGCTGACCAATGTACGCTTTTTTGGTCTGAAGTGTGAAGATTGGTTACGAAATTTACAGTTATTGATGGAACTTTGTTCCGGGAACTGAAGGTTCCTGTTGGCTTATTTTTTAGGAATTGTAATTCGTCTCTCATTAGAACATGAAAATTCTTTATTCCTAATTCATTTGCGATTTTCTTTAGGTCGAAATTTGTCGTAGTTTGCGTTCCATATAATTTTAAAAACTCATTTATGTTGTTCATTTTATAATAAAAAAATTTCTTAAGGGACCCCTAGAAGTCAGAAAGGACCCTTAGAAGTTAGAAGGGAGGGGGTAGTAGAACTACGTTCATATGATATTGAAGGATATATTCTTGCGGCTTCTTCCACTTTTGTTTCTTCCACTTTTAAAGAAATATTATTAGTCACATGATATATTTTAAAAACCTGAAAGATGGATAAAATTCATGAATTTGAAATTCTCAACTTTTATGATTTTTGGTGTCCTTGAACGGTCATGATTTAAGCGAGAAAATTGTAATTCTCAAATTTGAGATTACGTGATATTTCGAGAACGGCTAAATTTTTGAAATTTTGTTTTTTTGAAAATTTGTCACTACCTAAATTTTCCCCCCTTCGGCCTTCGGCCACGTGAAATTTGAAGTCTACCTAAATTTTTGAAATTTTGATTTTTTTGAAAAAACCCGCAAAAGTGTGACATCTGGCGCAAGCGAAGCGAAGCAAAGCGAAGCGAAGCGTCGCGCCGGATGTCACACTATATACTACTGATCTTTTGGTTCGGGAGGTATAAACTCCCACGCGAAGCTAGAGAAGTTTAATTTTCTTCTTCTTCTTTAAAAATAAAAATAGAATAAAAATAAATTTTTTTATTTAAAAATGAGTGAAGTACCCCCATTAAATAAAAAGAAACTCAAATTTAATCATCATCCAAATTTATCTAATAAAGTTTTGTCAGTTATTTGCGGAAGATCAGGTTGTGGAAAAACGTATCTATTATTTAAAATTTTAACGACTCCAAATTTTTTGGATTATAACAATCTTATAATTTATAGAACAACGGCAGAACAACCCGTCTATCAATTTTTAAAATATGGATTTGAAAATAATCTTAAAAAAACAGCAATTGCTTCATTATTCAAAGAATATGAAAAATCTGAAGATGAAGAAGAAATAAGTTCGTGGTGTGAAGAAGCAACAAAAAATAGTCAGTTAGTAGAATCTAATAAAAATAACCATATAAAGATACAATTAATAGATGATAGTGGTAATATGCAAGATCCTAGTAAACTAGATAAAACAATGAAACATTGTGTAATTTTTGATGATTGTGTTAATGATAGAAATCAGTCAGTTCAGAGAAATTATTTCACAAGAGGTAGACATAATAACTGTAATGTATTTTATTTAACACAAAGTATGTATTCATTAGACGGAAGTGTTATTAGAAAGAATGCAAATATATTTATACTATTTGAAATAAATGCAAGAAACTTAAGTGATTTGTTAAGAGATTTATGTGTAAGAAATAAAGATGAATTTAAACAATCGTGTAATAATGCTTGGTCAAAAGATTATGGCTTCATTACAATTAATATTGATAAAAAAATTCATGATAGAGTTATCGAACAATTGTTCTCTGACTAGGCTTCGCCTCGAGGGGCTTCGCCCCGACTGAAAGTCGATAGAACATTTGTTTACCGAGTGATAAAAAAATATACAAATATAGTGTTATAGTATTTTATTATTTTTTATTTTATGTATATATCAAATTTGTCTATCTCAGAAATTAGAAAATTAAAAAGGTGAAGTAGTTATTCCATCAGGTGAAATTTTTCTTTTATCATCAAATGGATCTAATGCTAATTTATGTTCTTCTTTTAAATACATTTTATGTTTCTTTGAATTAAGTCTATAATTACATGCTGTTTTTATTTCATTATTAAATAATACATTTTTATAATCTTGAAATGTTATTTGATTAGCCACTGATGCCTTTGAAATTCCTTTTAATGTTTTATGTGTTTTAATATTATTAGTTGTGTTATAACAATAACATTTAGATTTTAAAAATATAGCTTCTGTTATGAAATCTTCATTTCCTTCTAATTCATCTTTTACTTTACATAAATCAGAAGGATGAATGATATCTTTTATTTCATTAATTTCTTCATCAAGTGTAGAATTATACGGTATTATTAATTCTAAGAAAACAGAATCGGTATCTGTAAAGTGTAATTTATAGTTTTTGCCATAAGCAGGTGCTAAATAATCATATATAAATCTATACATAAATAGTTTAGCTAATTCTAATATAGTGAATCCTATAAAATTAAACTTATCATGTTTTACGCTGATTCGACGTAAATGTACAGCACATAGTTCATCACTAAATCTAGTAGTTCTTTTATATGTAGGTTTCCTTGTTAAATTTTGAAACCTATCTTTATCATAAACTATTTCAATATTTTGTCTATTACGCACATTTTCTAAAGTCGTACCATAAAATGCATTATTCATTAATTTGAAGAACACGTTTCCAAAATCATCTTTATTTCTTTTAGCTATTTTACGTTTTTCAATATTGAACTCTATATAATCTTTTAACCACCTAGATTTTTGATAAAATAGTTTTCGATGTATTTTGGTGAGAATCATTCCATGTTCTAAATACCAATCTAGCATTCTTCCTTCAACAACATACTTTCCTTTATTGCTTTGTGTTAACATATGTTTTTTTGTTGGTCTGTATTTCTTAGGAATTAAAGATTTTTGATAATCTAAAAAATCTTCTATATTGGGAATTTTGTTTTCGGGACAGAAAGGAAAATATTTTGTTTTATCTTTTATTTCATCAGGATATACTAAATCAACTTCATATATATAACCATGGTTATAATTTCCATCATATGTTTTTTGATAATCAAGAATATTACACCATGACATTTCACCTGTTGGTAATTCTTGTATCATGCAAGAAGAATATAAACTATTAAAATCATAATATAACAAATAGTTTTCTCTCATCAATTCATCAATTGCATTTTCACGTTCTACTCCTTCTCGTTTCGTTCGAAAAATTTCTAATATTTTGTCTTTTTCTTCTGGAGATAAAGGTTTCATTATTCCATAATCATCAGGATTTACTTTTTTACTGTAACACTGTACATAACGATTACCTAAAACTGATGAAACTCCACCTCTAATTCCAGATTCAAAAAATAATAATTTATCATATGTATTTTCTTTATAATGTTTAAGTTTAACATTTGTATGTTTTAATCCTGCTAACCATGTTAAACCTGGTGTAGAATAACAATAACATGGATCTATTCCGTAATATTCTAAACACATATCACGAAAGTTTTCGAAAAGATCAGCTAGTATTAATACATCTATCTGAAGATATTTCATTGTATAATCATACATTGTTCTACAATTTAACTCTCTCCAATTTTTTTCAGCTTCTGCATAGTCTTCTTCAGATAATTGTGATTGTTTTAATGTTGATTTAAATTTATTTATTGGAGGAAGTTGTTTTTCTTCCATAATTTTATTCACAGAATTAAAATCAGTCTTCGACTGTGAACCACAGGTTTTATCTCCAGTTATATCAGTCTTCGACTGTGAGCCGCAGGCTATATACTCATACGGAAATATGCCTTTTAAAGGTTTTAAATTATATTTATTTAATATTTTACATTGTTCAGATTTCAAAGTTTTTCCCATAACATCTAATGAATAAGGAGTAAAAAATCTAAATGCATCTAAAATTCTAATACAACCTAATTGCATTGAAAAATATTCTTCTTCTGTTTTACATAGTACATTTATTTGTTGTTGTAATTTTTCAGATGAAAATAAATCTTTCATTACTAGATGGAAATCATATTTAGAACCATTGTAGAAATATAAAGGAACAAAGTTATATTTAAATTTATTAGCATTAAGATTACAAGAATTATGTGCTGCACCTCTATATAATCCATTTAGATGATCATGATCTTTTACCTTATCAAGATATCTACCTCTGCCATTTTTATAATTTTTTGTAAATTCTTTTCCACAGTAATAACATTTTGTTTCATTAATAAAATTTAATTTTTCTTTTTCTGTTAATGGCATCATTGGAATATTTGTTTCAAGCAATTGTGAAAAACGTCCTTGTAATTCTTCTACTTTCTTTGTAAACATTTGTGAACTATCTTCACCATAGTATTGATAATATTCTGATTTAAATATTTCAGGATAATTTGAATGAATGTACATTCCCCAACATAATGGTTTTTGTTCAAATAAATATTTTTCTTTACTTTGTGCAGCTGCACTTTTTTCATAATTATCATTTTCAGAATCGGGTGAAGCCCTGGAAGACATCTCCGATGTCTCGTGATTTTGTGTCATATTAACATTATATGCTTCGAAATCACAATATATTGTAAAGGATACTTTATTTTTAAAATACCATTTATTGTATTCTAAATAATCATCTTTAGGAAAAGTATTTTCAACTGCTTCGTTTTGTTGACAATTCTCCAAATGTCTATTCATTTCTTCTTTAGTTCTAAAACTTGTCATACATTGAAGGAAAATTTGTATTATCTGAAGTTTTTGTAAATATAGAAACATCTTTACACAATATAAAATGACCCTGATAATATAATATATTCGCTTGTGCTGGTTGTTTTGTTTGTTTTAATTTTTCAAATTTATCTTTATATATTTCATGTGTTTCATCAATTTCTTTTGCAAGATTAAATGTATTTCGATGAAAATTTTGATTTAATATTTGTAGCTGTTGTTCATATTCTTTATCATATTGTTCTTTATATTGTTGTAGACATTTTTTTAAAGATTCATTTATTTTTTGATTGGTTTCATTTTCTACATTTTGAATCGTTTCTATCTTATTTTGATATTTATGGTGATATTCTTGTAGTAACATTTTTGTTTGTTGTTGATAATCTGTTTTACATTTTTGTAAAATTTCATTTAAATTTTGTAATTTTTGTTGATATTCTAAAGATAAAGATAAATAATCGGAATCATAATCATAATTATAATTACGTCCTTTATAATTATTATGATTAATCATTATTGGTGATAGTGTTTTAACAATTTCAAATTTTTCAGTACATATTATATTTCCTTGGTAAAAAATATTATGATGCATGTAATTTCCTCTATCATTATATACTATTTCTGATTGACATAAATTTTTATTATTCAAATAAAATTATTTTGAATCTGAGTCAAGTGGAGTAATTTTACCAATAGAAACATAATTCACATTTAATTCAAAAACATTTACTTCTATTAAATTTTTATTCTTTTTATGAAACTTTTTTAACCTATTATAATCATATGGAAATTCATCTAAGCCATCAGAGAGATCAAATTCATTTATGTATTCTTCTTTATTGTAATGACTTAGTCTTTCTTTGTGATATTTTGCAGGATGTAAATGTGCTATAATACTCCACAGAAAACAATAATCATCTTCATTTTTTATGTTGATTATTTGTGGTGAACTGAAGGGCAAAGGAACATAACTACCACCAGTATTATTTTTATATTTATCAATTACTATTTTCTTAGATAGTTTTTAACAAATCTCCAACCAGATTCACGTAACTGGGCTTCAATTATACAATTTTCTAATTTAAGTATCATCGATTCAAATATGGGTTGTATATCATTTACATTATGAATTTCTTGTGAATTTGTAAAATGTCCTTGTATTATTTCTTCAGGAATTCCATCAGGTCCATTTTTTGTATAAAGTACTTCTACATTCATATAACATTTGAAAGATTTCTTAAAAATATTATAAAAGTTTGTTAATACATTATAAAAAGTTTCATCGGTTTCATTATGTTCAACAGATTCATTAAATAAATATTTTATATCTGTTACCGCTTCATCGGTTCGTTCAGCTTCATCAAATTCATCAGTATCGCTAAATAAATATCTTCCATCTGGTAGGGTCTCATCTTCACTATTAAAAACATTTTTATATTCCGAATGTGAATAATCATCAAAAATTTTTTTAACTTTTATATCAGTAGGCAATGTTTCTAGATAGTTTTTATAACTATTTAATTTTAATATATTTCCTTCATCAACTCGTTCTGCATTTTGTAAATGCAATTTACTATTTAAATGAGATTGATAACTTCTTTTTGTTTGCAACTTTTTTTTACATAAAACACAATAAAACTTGGTATTTTCCATTTTTTATTTTTTAAAGAAAAATTTGTTTTAATTTTAGATATAAACATTCTAATATCAAGGACTTGAGAGTTATCATATATTATTATATATTTCACATTCTTAAGTTATTTTATTTTCTTTATCACATTACGTTTTATCATATAACGTTTTATCATATAACGTTTTATCAAAAGATAATTTAAATCTATTTTCACTAACTATTGATTCTTCATCATCATCATCAATTGATTCTTCATCATCATCATAAATTGTTTCTTCAACATCATAAATTACACTTTTTGGGATTGGATACCATTCTCTTATTGGAATATCTAATTCTAAATTACATCTTTTATCTGATAATAATATAATAGAGAAAAATATTGGTCTTTGATCTCTTTTGGAAAATTTAATAACGCCACCATAATCTGAATCACTTTTAGTTTTTATTAAAGATGATAAAATTTTAAATTGATTAGATGTAAATCCTAATTTAAATTTTGTAGACCCGACACATAGTTGTCTAACAGTATCTTCAACTATACCATCATTATTATTTTCAATTGTAAAAAAATGAAATTTAGATAAATTTTGATTATATGTAGTATTAATATCATGTACATCAGTATGAGATATAAATTTTTCTTCACTTAAATTTTTATAATTACTAATATTTTTGTAATCTTTTTTACCATTTACACCTTTTTCAGATGTTTCAGAATCATCGTCTATGTTATCATCATGTATATTATCATCATCATTATTATTATAAGATTCTCTAAGATCGGGCAAAGCCCTAGAACCTTCGGTTCGTTTATCATTATTGGATTCTTTAAAATTATTATTATTTTTAAAATTATTATGATTATGATTATGGTCATTGTTAATAGTATAAGGTGTAGTCCACATATAAATTTTCTCTTGTTGAGCTAAACCATTTATATAAGATTTTAACAAATTAATATTTAAGTTTGAATATAATCCTATATAAGTATCATCATCATATCTTTGCGGCATTTCTAATGTTTCTTGTTTATAAATTGTATCTCTATAATAAACTTGGCATAATAATTCTTCATTATGTTTTTTACTCTCTATGTGAATGTTATATTGATTTTGATCGTCAACAAATAATCTAATTTTTTCTTTCGAAAAAGATTTTAATTTTTTAACTAATTCTTTAATATTGATATAATTGATAATTTTAGTTTCTATCCAATCAGTATTACTAATTGGTAATACTGCTCTAATAAAACCATAAACATTATTATGACCTATTATAACCATATTTTCTTTATTTAATTCCACATAAGCTACATCATTATATTTACTTACTATATCCATAAATTTAATAAATGGATCACCTGGAAATAAACAATAATTAGTTTCTATAGAAGGTAAACCTTTAGTCTGTTCTCTAAATATTTCGGATTGTAATTGAAATAAAATATTAACATCTATACATGGATTATTATTATTATCAAAACATTTATTTTCAAATCCCGTTGATCTCGTCGAATAAGAAGAACAGGATGATGCGGGCGAATATAATTTTTTAAATTTGCTTTATCCATTTTTTTATTTTTATTAGAAAAAATTTTATTTTTTTATTGTTAAAAAATGATGTTACCAAATGTTGGTGGAGGTGCATATATCCCGAATAATCGTGAATTAGAAATAGAGATAGAAAATTATATCATGAAAACTGGAGACGTTTTATCTGGTCCATTGCATCTTTCTATTCTTCCGCAACAAAATACAGAGTTAACAAATAAACAATATGTTGATACACAAATCAATGACTTAAGAAGAAAAATATATAAACAATGTTTTGGTTCCACTGATGAACGAATTAAAGTTGCTTAAACTTAATGACAAATCATTAAACGAAAAATTATTAAAACTTGATAAAAAGGATAGAGAGCTAGAAGCAGATATAGCAAAACTTTTTAAAAAGATTTCTGAACAATCAAAAATTTTAATATTACTTTCTTTAAATTTAAAATCTGCTGTAATTAAAAATAAACATCAGATAAAAATGTTAAAAGAACAATTAGAGGATGAAATAGAAAAACTACCTGAAAGAATTAAAAAAATTTAAAGCAGTTACAAACTACATTCCAAAAAAGTGTTGATGAATTAAGCTCTAAAATTACTCAACAAATGAAAAAGATGAATAGAATAAAAAATGAAGTAAACTCACTTAATCAAAGAGTTGATAAAATGAAAACTCTTAAAATCAATTTAGAAAATGAATTAAAGAAAAATTTACAAGAATACTCTAAAGAAAATAAAGAACAGTTAGATTCTGTTAAAAGACAATTAGATGTTCTTAAAATTAAGTTAAATGCTCTTAACCCTCGGGAGGTTTAAAATTCGCTATTCCATTTCGTGAAAATCTGGGTCCACGTGGACCCAGAAGATTTATTTTCACAATCAAGCACAATTAGTACAGAAAGTACGAGTCACAGAGTTCGAATGTTCATCACAACAGTGATTCCCACACCGAGCACAGGTTTTTCTCGTTTTCCGATCTTTCTTCCACCCGCAGAGTTGACATCTGTCTTTTTTTCGTGTTGCTCTCTCAACATCCACCTTTGCTTCGATGATTGGCCGTGGCACGTCTTTTGACTCCAAAAATGGCTTGACCAGCTCCTCTCCTAAGCATCGCAGAAATTGTCTTCTTTTGTGAGGCTTGTCTCTTCCCCAATGAGGATCAATTTCGCAATTCAACACATATGCATTTATCCCACACAAATCCAAGAGGTTGCAAAACACGATTGTGTGCCATCTTCGGCTGATGTATTTCACCGTATATGTCGCCACCATTTGGTCAGCTTTATCTACACCTCCTTTGGTCGCATTGTAGTCTTTTATCATTTCTGGAACCTTTCGGTCAGTCTGTTGATCAACAACTGGCTCTTGATGGAAGGTGCTCAAAAGAAGGACAATCATTTTTCTTGCATTTGTAACTGAGGAGGCATGTTTGATCTTCGAGGTTGAATCGGAAATCTGAAGAGTAAACAGCACGGCCCTGTAGATTCTTCATCTGCGGAGGAACTTCTCGTCTGTTTTTCCTCAGAGTTCCTAACAAAGTCATGCCTTTTGAGCGGAGAGAGCGTGCGAGCTTCAAAGAAGTAAAGAAATTGTCAGTTGTTATGTGTCTTCCAGAATTTTCTAGAGAGCTGGTCAAATCCATGACAACACGTTCTCCAAGTCCGTGATGACTGGGATTGTCTTCTTTGCCTGTGTACATTTGTAGATTGTAACAAAAATAATTGTTGGCATCGCACAACAGCCAGAACTTAAGTCCATACCTTATGGTTTGCTTGGCATATATTGCTTATATGCACAGCGACCTCTGAAAGGATATAGTTCCTCATCAACGGTAAGAAATGCACCAGGCACATACGATTTTTGACAGTTGTTCGTGAAACCATCCAAAAGAAGACGAACCGCTGCTAATTTGTCTCGCAGTTGTCGAGCAGCCCTTGTTTCAGGATTGTCAAAACGAAGCATGATACGTAACTCTTTGAATCTTGAATGGCTCATTGTTATTTTGAAGATGGGCCTTCCGTGTTCTTTCGACCACAGCTCTTCAGTACTCTCCATGTGAGAACGATACACGCCGCGTAGATATAACAGGCCAATGAAGGCTAACATTTCTTCCATCGAAGCGTCCGTCCATGCTGCACCTTTGATAGATCTCCCTCGCCGATTTGTCTCTTTTAGTATTGTCTCCATCATATCGTGATCAAACAAAATTTCCCAGCTATTTATAATAGTATTTGGCGCGCGAATATGCCGCAGAGAGTAACTTGTAAGACCTGGTGCTGGTCTAAGCAGATTCTCTCTTCGCTCTCTGCCACGTCTCTGTTCTTGAGGTAGGAGAGAAGTCCATTGCTCTCCATCAGCGGATGAAATATTCACTTGATTGCCGATTGCTTGGTTAATGGATACGTCGTCATCAGAAGGTGAAATATTGTCACTTTCATCGATATCAGATGAACCAGATGATTCACTGGAGTCCTCCGTGTCATTCGCAGATGAAGAAGCTTCGGGAACGTCTTCCTGCGCGCCCCTCAATAATCTCAAAGCTTCAACTTTTGAGCTCCGTTGTGAGCGTTCCGCCATCTTCGCTCGTAGCATAAAACAGCAGTGCGGTGTAATGACAGAACGGCCTGCCTGCGCGGTCTCATAGCCAAGCGCAGGCAGGGAGCATTGTTCACGCGTCACATCAAAATCGATTTCATTAGTTCGTCACAGTTGCACCTGCGTGCGACAATAGCGACGATAGCAAAAGCTTTGAAGCAAAGCGAAGTTTCAGCTGCGTTATCCCGTGTGTCTTTGTGTGCAGGGAAGGAGTGTGCGTGTATCTGTGTGCAGCCAATAAGCACTACCGCTATTCCGATGCTTCATTATTTACTGTTTCGCATTGTATCAGGCGAGTTGAGGCGGCCCAATCGGCCTGGGCAGATCGACAAACTAATCGATGGAATCGTTTGCAAGTGCGCCTGTGATTTCAACGTCTCCAAAATCTGACCAGTTGTCAGCCTTTGAAGTGCATGGCGTTAAGGCTAAAAATAGAAAAAATGCTACACATCGTGAGCGCGTGACGATAGCTGCCTTCACGAATATGACGGTCAGGGTAAGGCTAAGATATAGCGTCGCTAAGGATACGGGAAATCCTTATCTGGTTTCACGAATACGGGCCTTTGTTATTTGGAATAGCAGTGACTGAATTTCTGCGCTATGACGACCGATGAAACGAATCAGTGTGACTGGGTCCAGCTGGACCCATAGATTTACTAAAAGGTTTGCGATGTATTGCAATTATTTAAACAACAGCTAATACATTTTCACTTGGCAGTTATAATTGACATATCGATACAGATAAAGTCCAGTGATATCAATAATAAATAATGAAAACTTAATAAATAACAGCAAGTGATCTGGAAAAATGGGTCCACGTGGACCCAGAAAACCCCCCGAGGGTTAAAACGGCGTTGAAGATGAATCAGCAGAAAATGCAAGTTAATAGAAAAGAAATTAAAGTACATCACACGCTACTTGACGCAATAGATAAAGTGCAACGGAAAATTAATAAAGTTATCTCGAAGTTGTTGTCCATTCACAAACGTAAATCTTGATCGACGAAGTCTTGGGTTTCTAACCTATCGGAGCGAAGCTCCTCGAGGCTTTAGCCGATCGGACCAAAGGTCCTGAGGTTACTAACCAATAGAACTTTGTTCAGAGGCTTTAGCCGATCCTAAACGTAAATCTTAGGGCAAATATTAACGTAAATATTTTTTCCCAAAAGTCAAATTTAATCCTAAAAAATGCCTATAATTTATAAACACCATCTTAAACAATTTGCTTCAAATCAAAGAATTGCTCATGAACTACGTATGAATCCTGTTTATCATTATGATAATAGAGAAACAGTTCACACGGAAGGAGCTGGGATCTTCACTGGTATTGGAAGTATCGTTAACTTAATTAAAAATAATAAAGATTCGATTACATCTGCTGCAAAAGGAGCAGCTGCTATAGGTAGTACAGCTAGTGCAATATCAAATGCTGTCAAGTCTCAAAACGAATTAAAACAACTAGAAGCTATTCGTAAACTTAGGAATGATTCCGAAGAACTAAAAAATTTAAAAAAACTTTCAGAGGAAACAAAAAATAAAATTGCTAACATAGCTGTTGGGGAAACCTTGAGGAGCGGAGCTCCGTCTGATAGTAAACATAAGAAGAAATCAGGCGTAGCCATAAAACGTTCAATTGAAGAAATAAGAGAAAATGGCGTGAGCAGCAACCTTCCGTTTAACCAGCAAAGCTGTAGCGGAGCTGGTCTAGCAAAATTCGAAAATTGTTTTTTAGTAAAATTTTTTTTAGTAAAATTTTTTTTAGTAAAATTGTTTTAGCAAAATTGTTTTAGCAAAATTTTTTTAGTAAAATTATTTTAGCAGAATTTTTTCTGTGTGTGAGAAAAACAAAAAGTCGAATTATTTTTTATAAAAATGTTTTCGCTTATCGAAAATAAATTTAGATTAGACGATCCTCCGTTCGTCAGTTGCAATCAAAAAAAGAATGACTATATAAGAATTGCTATGAATCCCGGATCTTCCAGTAGAGTAAATACTGGAGGTGATTTAATTTTTGAAGTTGATAATCAGCAGAGTTATATATATCTACCTGATTCATTTTTACACTGTGAATATTCTTTGTATAGTAATGCCAATTTTACAACACCATTACCAGAAACCGATAATATTGCACTAGAGAATAATTTTTTTCCAAGATTATTTACACAAATGCGTTTAGATGTTGCAACTCAAAATATAGAAACAATAAGTGATTCTCCAGGTGTAATTGATACAATGCTTAGATTTGTAACAATTGGAGAAAATAATAAAAAGTATGAAATCGAAGGTTGGTTTCCTGATACTAATGATGGTATAATTGTTGATGATTTAATTCATGCTGGAACAAATGCAGCAGGAATTGCGAAAGATGTAGAAAATATTGCAAAACATTTAAATTAAACAAACAATAGTGCATATAAAGAAAGACGTGAATTTAACAAGAAAAGTAAACAGACATTAAATTGGTCATTGTCTCCATTATTCGGATATTTAGTTTATGATAAAATATCATATCAATTAAAATTTAAGTTAATAATTCATCGCACAGCAAATAATGAATTAATATTTTTTGGTAAGACTGGAAAAAAAGCATTTTTAAAAATTGATAGACTTGAATGGTGGATTAAGCATATTACTCCTAGTTTAGAGATTGAAACGGCTATTGCAAAAAGATTAAATACTAACAAACCAATTCCAGTAAATTTTCTAAAGCGTACTGCTAGTTCAGTAACTTTTTCCGAACAAAGATTTAACTGGCATTTTACTAGAACTGCGAATACTCCAAGATATTTATTGCTAACTTTTCAAAGAAATAATTCTCCAAGTTTTGATAAGAACAACAATCTTTTTCATATTAATACAATTCGAAGTTTACAAGTTTCATTAAATCAAACTCGATATCCAATTGATCCATTAAGATTCGATGATACCAATAATCAATTTATGGAAGGATATGATTCTTATCGAAATCTTTGTATAGAATTTGGAGTTGAACCACAATTAACTCCTGGAGATTGGAGACATTTATATCCTGTTTTCTGTTTCGATTTAAGTGCACAATCTGAAGATATTATCAAGACTGGTTGTGATGTAACAATTAATATTGAAAAGAAAGATTCCACAACTTCATTGATGGCTTATGGTTTATTGCTAGAAGATGTAAAACATTCTATTGAAATTCTTAATAGAAAGATGGTTAGGATAGGCTAAAGCCTGGAGGAGCTTCGCTCCGATAAGTTAATTAAAATTTTTGTTAACTGAAATTTTTTTTGGTAATTAGTAATAAATTTTTTTTGTAACTAGAATAGATTAAAAATTCCTAATTTAAAATTTATTCATAACTAGAATAGATTAAAAATTCCTAATTTAAAATTTTTTTATTAAAAATGTCTCAAGCGAAAAGTAATAATAATAAAACTGTTGAATTAAAATTACGTAATATTGTTGACAAAAATACCCCTAAAACTATTACGATTAACAAAAAAAAGTATTACATAAGTAAACCAATGATAGAGAATATTCAATTACAAGAAGAAAAGAATGGCGGGATTCTCCCATTAATTCCACTAATAATAGGTGGCATAGCAGCTGCAGGAAGTGTTGCAGGTGGGACAGCTGGTATTGTCCAAGCAGTAAATAAAAATAAATCAGAGAAGGCAGCATTAGAAGAACAAAAACGTCATAATAGAGAGTTAGAGAAAGTTGCTAGGGGAGAAGGAATAGTAGAGAATTTTATTAGTAAATTAAATTTAGTTGATGAAGGAAAACGAGTTCTCAAAAATATTCTCCACAATGTTGATGATTTAATTGAAATTAAAGAAACAAAAGATGGTTCTGGAATATATCTAAGTCCTAGTATGATTCGGTAATAACCTCAGGACATTTGGTTCTATCGGCTAAAGCCTCAGAACCTTTGGTTCTATTAGGTAAAACATTTATTTTATCTTTTAAAATGAATTCTAAAAATTCCGAAAATTTAATTAAATTAAAAATTTCTAATTTAGATTTATTGAATTATCTCTTAAAAGTACATAAAACCTCAAATTGTAAAATTTATGAAGGTAACGACGACAAACAAAGTTTGGCTACTACCTACGGTGGTGACATACAAAAAACATTAGAAAACTTTCCTGGATTTATTTGGAGTAAATATTCAAAAGAAAAACATCTTCCTGGTCATTCATATACCGGTCCAGGAACTCGATTAGATATAAGACTAGATGAGAATAATAATCCGAAACCAGGTGAAGAACCAATAAATAGAGTAGATGCCGCCGCTTATAGACATGATTTAGCTTATCGAAATCATGATCTAAGTTCTCGACATGCAGCTGATAAGAAGATGATTCAAGAATTAGATAGTATTCAAAATCCTACATTTAGAGAAAAAATTGAAAGAATGTTTGTTAAGAAAGCTTTACAAGCTAAAATATTATTCGGCCAGGGTTTAAATGAAACGACAGTAAAGCTGTCTGAGAGCAACGCTCGAACCTATGCCTCTGAAATTCATAGGGAATACAGAAGGCCTAAATATTTATTGAAAGTAAAAGTATTTAATAAAGATGATATTTGGAGTGCTGATCTTATTCATATGCCGAATGAAAGGGACTACAAATACGCATTGACCGTTATAGATTTATATACACGATACGCTTGGGTAAAGCCTTTAAAAAATAAAAGTGGTCTATCAGTTAAATATGCGTTTGAAGAAATCTTTAAAGAAAGTAATAGAAAGCCAAGGAAATTGTTTGTTGATAAAGGGTCGGAATTTTATAACCGAAACGTTCAGCCACTATTTGAAACTGTTTATTCAACTGAAAACGCTGAAAAAGCTGTAGTGATAGAAAGATTCAATCGGACGTTAAAAAATAAATTATTCAAGAAATTTTATGAGCAAAGAAATCAGAAATGGTTGAAGATATTACCAGGAGTTGTAGAAGAGTACAATAATAAAGTTCATTCTGGTATTGAAGAAACTCCAAAGAATGCTTCTGACGACCCTGATTTAATCCGAGAGAAAATATTCGAGAATAATTATTCGAACGAAAATAATAATTTGAATGAGAGTAATCCGAATTTACAGAAACGTAAGCCGAAATTTAAAATTGGAGATAGAGTTAGAATATTTAAATATAAGAATAAATTTGAAAAAGGCTTCGTTGGCTATTGGACTAAAGAAATATTTGAAGTTTGTAAAATAAATCAAACTTATCCGATTACTTACGAAATCAAAGATTTAGATGATGAAGATATCAGAGGCCGATTTTATCAAAATGAATTAAAACGAACTGATTTTTAATTATCATTATCATTATCTTGGAACTAACGGTTCGGGAATGAAATTCCCTTATTCAATTCCCTTATTCAATTCTAACATAATATCTAGAAATGGTACCCCTTTTTGTAATTTAAAAAAAACATAAAGACATAATTGACCACAATAAGTAGTTCCCGGTTTTTGAATTTGAAATGTATTATAAGTTCCATTGCCAAGTAATTTTTTGACTTCATTTGTAGGTGGAAGTCCATAAGAGTCGAACCAATAGTTCTCAGCCTCCGGGCGGTCGAAATAGTAATTATCTCGATTTTTATTAAAGATACCTGCAGACCAATGTACTCCTTTTTCATCTGTTGTGTGAAGATTTGTTATGAAATTTACAGTTGGCTTATTTTTTAGGAATTGTAATTCGGCTCTCATTAGAACATGAAAATTCTTTATTCCTAATTGATTTGCAATTTTCTTTTAATCAAAATTTGTAGTTGTTTGCGTTCCATATAATTTTAAAAACTCATTTATGTTGTTCATTTTATAATAAAAAAATTCTTAAGGGACCCCTAGAAGTCAGAAGGGACCCCTAGAAATTAGAAGGGAGGGGGTAGTAGAACTACGTTCATATGATATTGAAGGATACATCCCCGCGGTTTCTTCCACTTTTAAAGAAGTATTATTAGTCACATGATATATTTTAAAAACCTGAAAAACGGATTTAAAAGACGTTTTTAAAAATACTAACTTTATGATTTTTTCGGTGTCCTGGAACGGTCATGATTTTAAGGGGGGTAAAAATTGTAATTCTCAAATTTGAGATTCTTAACTTTTATGATTTTCGGTGTCCTGGAACGGTCATGATTTTCAAGGTAAAAATTGTAATTCTCAAATTTGAGATTTTGAAAAATTTGAAAAATTAGGTATTTTTAAAAACGCCTAAATTTATGAATTTAGGTCTTCATAACCTGAAAAAATGACCAAAATTCATGAATTTAGTCGTTTTTGAAAATACTATTTTTTCAAAAAATGATACCTTTTAAATGGACTAAATTTATGAATTTAGGTCTTAAAAACCTGAAAAAGGGTTAAAATTCATGAATTTATGTCGTTTTTAAAGATACTATTTTTTTGAATTTTATGGTGTCCTGGAACGGTCTTTTGCCCATTACTGACATCCGTTAGAATAAAAAAGAATCAGAATTTTCTGCAAGTGTGTTACAATTTTGGGATGCTTCATTATCAAAGTTCCCAAAATTATTTCTGTTATAACCTTTTTTATTGGGTAATGCTCTACTCCTATTATTAGGATAGAATGAATGATTTCGCCTCCAATTATTATTATATCGAGGGTTATTACTCCTGAATCTGGGCTCAAAATTAGACACTTGATTTCTATATGTATTAAAATTTGTATATGTTCGATTATCATGTCGCTTGTTGGCAGGAAGATCAAAGTTTCGTCCTTGATTAATCGGTCGGGGCCTCATATTATTAGGCGTGAAGTTAGTTAGATCTAGTTATTTTAAATTGTCTGTCAATTGATTTAAGGTGCCTATCTGAAGAGAAAAATTCACTCTTCTTTTCCCACACTTCATGACTAGTTGCTTCTTCTTTCTTGACTAAATCTCTCCATTTTGTTTTATGAAGCTGTAATTCTTCACCAATATAAAAATTAGCTAGCTCCGAGAGAACATCATTGTTTATCTTTTCTACATGCTCTGACTTTAGATCAGATGTTACTTTCAATCTATTTACTTCCTGCTCCAATTCCTTAATGCAAAGCCGCTTCCGAAAATTATCTTCTAATGTAGAATCATTTTGGTTTGGATTTCTAAAAAACTTTCTTGGTACCCTAGGTACAGACTCATTTAAGGCATTTTCATGTATACTTGCAAGTGAGAGGTTTCTGTAAGATTCATAATAGCAGAACTTACGCTGAGATAATCTTTTCTGCCAATCAAATTTCGCTAAATTCATCTTTTTAGTCACATCATTAGATATAGCGGATATCTCGCTCTTCATTTCTTTCATGCTCGCATGAATATTATTTGATAAATCCACATAAGTTGATGACAATAATCGACTATTAATCAAATGAACTACAGTAGTCAAACTGTCCAATTTGTGATCCAGATTACTTTTTTTCTTTGATTTCATGTATGTCCTCCTTGAGATTTCCTAGTGAACCTCTGGTTTCCATTTTGAGAATAAAATAAAACCGAATAAAGGCACAAAATGGTTGAAAAATAAAATACTAAATTCTAAAGGAAAACTCGAAATCTCTTATTCCCTGACCGGTTTCTGCTCTTCGTGAGTTTGTCAAAGTGAATGATTTGTATTTCAAAATTGTACAAACATAGAAATTAGGACATGCATTGACAATGAAATTATTGCCTATTGAGTTCGGGATTAAGCATAGCAATTAGATGACCTTCTTTCATCTCCCGATAGAACTTGCTACATTGTGGCGGTAATTGGTAGATGGGAGCCGCTCTGAATTTCTTTGTTTCACCAATGGCGCATGATGCTATGTGCTTACTTACAGGGAGTATGGCATAATTAGTTTTGTTTATATGTTGCTTTTGCAAAGTTAATCGTTTACGAAACATCCCACCAGTCGGTCCAATGTAGAACCTATTGCATCTGTTGCAAAATAAGGCGTAAATGACATTATTCGATGTACAGTTTAAATTATTGCGTATAGTAAAGTTCTTTGTTGTGTTTTGTGTTACAAATTTGATTTTTTCCAACAATTATATAGTCGCAACATCCGCATCTAGATTCATTACAGTGGGTAATTCCTTTAATTGATTCTTTATTGTTTTTGTTCAAAATTCTCAAAAGATTCCTTGGTTGTCTGAAAGCTTGAGTAAATGTCTTATCTCTACTTTAATGTCTCAGCCATGATTTAGAGCATTGCCTCAATCGGATTTTCCTCTACGATAGTGCTGTAATATGACTTTAACAATGAAATAAAATATAAAAGCAATCTAAAACAATAAAAAGCAATTTGAAACACAGACTTTAAGAAACATTTGCTCGAAAAAATGTTTTTTAAAGCATTTTCCGATCGACTATTTAGATAAGGAGATAAGGAGCATCTTAACACCGGTCAGCGTTTGAACTCCATAACAGTCCAGACTCTCCTTGCATCTACCGCTTTGTGTTTGGAGAAGGAATATTTATTTGACTGTGCATTAGCTTAACTTTTCCTTTTATCTTCTTTGTACCCATGCCACTTCACTGTCTTACTTTCATACCTTAGTATTGCATTTATTACCAGTAGTATAGGGTACGACATCCGGCGCTTCGCTTCGCTGGCACCGGATGTCACACCTACCGAGACTTCAAAAGTTTACGTAGTCTATAAATTTCAAAAATTTAGGCAGTGCCAAATTTTCGAAATTTCGAAAAAATCAAAATTTCAAAAAATTTACGTAGTCTGAAAAAATCAAAATTTACGTAGTCTAAAAATTTCAAAAAATTCACGTAGTCTGAAAATTTTGGCAGTCTAAAAATTTGACGTAGTCGAAAATTTAGGTAGTCGAAAATTTCACGTAGTCGAAAATTTAGGTAGACTAAAAATTTCACGTAGTCGAAAATTTATGTAGTCCAAAAATTTAGGTAGTCTTTTCACATAGTCTAAAAATATCAGAAGATTGTATTCAAAATGTTTATTAAAAAATGGAAACCTCAAAGATGGAAGAAACCTCAAAAATGGAAGAAACTTCGAGAATGGAAGGAACTTCGAGAATATATCCTTCGTTAATAAATGAACGTAGTTCTACTTTATGGACATTGAAAAGATGAACATCGAAAAGATGAACATTGAAAAACACAAAGATAGAGTACGTTATATGAAAGATAAGGAGTCACAATTGTTATTAAGATTAGAGCATTATGATAAATGAAGAAGAAGATGGTCTAAAGTTAAGAATGTAACACTAGGTATTGGAATCTTTATAACAGTAAGTTTAGGTGCTTTAACAATTGTTATTTCTTCAGGTGTTTTAGTAATTCCAGTAGTTGCTACTGCTTTGCACTCTGATGATCACCCAATTGTAGGGAACAGCTGCTTCCCGCATTCATGAAACATTGTATTCATGAAACATTGCATTTCAGAACAAGCAGCTGTTACCCGCACTTATACACTTGCCAAATGCGCTGCCAGTTCTCCGACCGGAACCAGAACCAAAACCGCTTTCTTAGCCGCGTTGGTTCCAGAAATGGCAGCGATTCATTGGTTACTTGAACTCTGTTGTTTTAGAAAGTTACAATTGTCACGTCAACGTTATCATAGGGATTTCATTGATGCTCATAAACTGTATCTCATTTAACAAATTTTAAACTGATCTCAGTTCTTTTTGAAAGAGAGTACTTGCGTAAAGCGTTGACTTTATCACAATATCATGGTTGGATCTATTGAACGCCGACTTCGTCTTCAGGTAAAACGTCAGAGAATAGAAGGACTAACAAGACAAATCATACAGCTCCAATCGAGGAGCAATTTATTTCGTGATCATAACATTGGTGTCTTGTTTCAAAATCTTGGTGAAAGAAGAGTCAATTTTAGTATTGACAAAAAATACTACACCTTATTGATCATAAGCCTGAGGTAAATTTAATGATAGAATTTATTTCATTTAAAATGAATGATGAAAATCCGACAGTTATACTGAGCAATATAGGCGACATATGTCCTCAGGTTCATAACATGACTGAGTTTTTAAAATTATACGGCAAACAAACCACGACAAATTTCGATTTAAGTAAGATCGCAAATCAATTAGGAATAAAAAAATTCCACGTGTTAAGGATAGATGAATGCAGTTGATTAAAAATAAACCGATTCCTTTGAACTTCATAACAAATCTCCATACATCAGAACAAAAAGGAGTTCACTGGTCAGCAGGTATTAAAAATAAAAAAGAAAACTATTGGTTCGACTCATACGGACTTCCCCCTACAAATGAAGTAAAAGAAATACTGGGAAATGGAACATACAATCCTTTTCAAATTCAAAAGCCAGGAAGTACTTATTGCGGACAATTATGTATTCACGTTTTATACAAATTTCAAAGAGGAATGCCATTTCTTGATATTATGTTAGAATTGAATAAGGGAATTTAATTCCCGAAACGTTAGTTCCATTGGCTACAGTTCAGTCTTTTGTAATTCATTTTCATAAAATCTACCTTTGATTTCCTCATTATCTAAATCTTTAATTTCATAAGAAATCGGATAAGTTTGATTTATTTTACAAACTTCAAATATTTTTTTACTCCAATAACCAAGAAAACCTTTTTGAAATTTATTCTTATACCTAAATATTCGTACCCTATCACCAATCTTAAATTTCGATTTACGCTTTTGTAAATTAACATTACTTTCATTCTCACTATTATTTTCAAATATCTTCTTTTTTATCAAATCTGGATTTTCAGAGGCATTTTTTGGAGTTTCTTCAATATTTGAATGAATCTTATTGTTATAATCATCAACAATTCCTGGTAATATTTTTAACCATTTCTCATTACCTTGTTCTGTAAATTTCTTAAATAATTTACTTTTTAACGTTCTATTAAACCTTTCTATTACTACAGCTTTTCCAGCTTTTTTTTGAATAAACAGTTTCAAATAGTGGCTTAACATTTCTATTGTAAAACTCAGAGCCTTTGTCAACAACTAATTTCTTTGGCTTTCTATTACTTTCCTTGAATATTTCTTCAAACGCATATTTAACTGATAAACCACTTTTATTCTCTAATGGCTTCACCCAAGCGTATCGAGTATATAAATCTATAACGGTTAATGCGTATTTGTAGTCCCTTTCATTCGGCATATGAATAAGATCAGCACTCCAAATATCATCTTTATTAAATACTTTTAACCTTCAATAGATATTTCGGCTTTCTATATTCTTTCTGAATTTCAGACGCGTAGGTTTCAGTGTTATGAGTTTTGTCTAAACCCTGACCGAGCAATATTTTAGCTTGTAAAGCTTTCTTAACAGACATTCTTTCAATTTTTTCTCTAAATGTAGGATTTTGAATATTATCTAATTCTTCTATCATTTTCCTATCAGCTTCATGACGAGATTTTAGGTCATGATTTCGATAAGCTAAATCGTGTCTATAAGCTGCTGCATCAACTCTGTTTATTGGTTCTTCACCTGGTTTTGGATTATTATTCTCATCTAGTCTTATATCTAATCGAGTTCCTGGACCGGTATATGAATGACCAGGAAGATGTTTTTCTTTTGAATATTTACTCCAAATAAATCAAGGAAAGTTTTCTAATGTTTTTTGTATGTCGTTACCTTCGTAACTCTGACAATTTGAGGTTTTACGTGCGTTTAACAGATAATTCAATAAATCTAAATTAGCAATTTTTAATTTAATTAAATTTTTGGAATTTGTTGAATTTGTAGAATACATTTTAAAGATAAAATATTTATAACATTATAACAATATATTTATAACATTATAACAATATATTTATAACATTATAACAATATATTTATAACATTGTAACAACATATTTATGACTACATATTCATCTAATCATTCTAGGATATAGATATATTCCAGAACCATCTTTAGTTTCTTTTATTTCTATTAAATCATGAACATTATGTAGAATGTTTTTGAGAACTCGTTTTCCTTCATCAACTAAATTTAATTTACTAATAAAATTATCTACTATTCCTTCACCTCTAGCAACTTTCTCCAACTCTCTATTATGACGTTTTTGTTCTTCTAATGCTGCCTTCTCTGATTTATTTTTATTTACTGCTTGGACAATGCCAGCTGTCCCACCTGCAACACTTCCTGCTGCTGCTATGCCACCTATTATTAGTGGAATTAATGGAAGAATTCCACCATTCTTTTCTTCTTGTAATTGAATATTTTCTATCATTGGTTTAATTATGTAATATTTCTTTTTGTTGATCGTAATATTTTTAGGTGTATTTTTGTCAACAATGTTACGTAGTTTTAATTCAACAGTTTTATTATTACTTTTCGCTTCAGACATTTTTAATAAAAAAATTTAAGTTAAGAATTTTTTTAATCTATTCTAGTTAAGAAACAATTTTAGTAATTTTATTCTAAATAATTTATTCTAATTAAGTTATCGACGAAGTCTTGGGTTTTAACCTATAGAACTTTGTTCAGAGGCTTTAGCCGATCCTAACCATCTTTCCATTAAGAATTTCAATAGAATATTTTACATCTTCTGGTAGTAAACCATAAGCCATCAATGAAGTTGTGGAATCTTTCTTTTCAATATTAATTGTTACATCACAACCATTTTTAACAACATCCTCAGATTGTGCACTTAAACCGAAACAGGACACTGGATATAAATGTCTCCAATCTCCAGGAGTTAATTGTGGTTCAACTCCAAATTCTATACAAAGATTTCGATAAGAATCATATCCTTCCATAAATTGATTATTGCTATCATCGAATCTTGATGGATCAATAGGATAGCGGGTTTGATTTAAAGCAACTTGTAAACTTCGAATTGTGTTAATATGGAAAAGATTGTTGTTCTTATTAAAACTTGGAGAATCATTTCTTTGAAAAGTTGAAAACTCCTCTTAACTAGGAGTAATGTGTTTTATCCACCATTCAAGTCAATCAATTTTTAAATATGCTTTTTTTCCAGTCTTACCATAAAAGATAAATTTATTATTTGCTGTGCGATGAATTATTAATTTAAATTTTAATTGATATGATATTTTGTCATAATCAAAATATCCGAATAATGGAGACAATGACCAATTTACTGTCTGTTTACTTTTCTTGTTAAAAACACGTCTTTCTTTATATGCAGTATTATTTGTTTTATTTGAATGATTTGCAATATTTTCTACATCTTTCGCTATTCCTGCTGCATCTGTTCCAGCGTGAGTTAAATCATCAACAATTATACCATCATTATTATCAGGAAACCAACCTTCGATTTCATGCTTTTTATTATTTTCACCAATTGTTACAAATCTAAGCATTGTATCAATTACACCTGGAGAATCACTTATTGTTTCTATATTTTGAGTTGCAACATCTAGACGTATTTGTGTAAATAATCTTGGAAAGAAATAATTCTCTAGTGCAATATTATCAGTATCTGGTAATGGTCTTGTAAAATTGGCATCACTACATAAAGAATATTCACAGTGTAAAAAGGAATCAGGTAAATATAAATAACTTTGTTGATTGTCAACTTCAAAGATTAAATCTCCTGCAGTATTTACTCTACTTGAAGATCCGGGATTCATAGCAACTCTTGTATAGTCATTCTTTTTTTGATTGTAACTGACGAACGGAGGATCTTCTAATTTAAATTTATTTTCGATAAAGCGATCTGAATGATTGATTAAGGAAGACATTTTTATAAAAAATAACTTGAATTTTTTGTTTTTTCTCACACACAAAAAATATTTTCTTAGGTTTCGTTTTTCGAATATATTTTAGAATTTTGCTAAACCATTACCTCTTATTACTTCAATTGATTTCTTCTCCTGTTTACTTTCAGCGGCTATGTTAGCAATTTTGTCTTTGTGTCCTCTGAAAGTTTTTTAATTTTTTTAGTTCTTCAGAGTCATTCTTAAGTTTACGAATAGTTTCTAGTTGCTTTGATTCGTTTTGAGACTTAACAGCATTTGATATTGCACTAGCTGTACTGCCTATATTAGCAGCCCCTTTTGCAACAGATGTAATTGAATCTTCATCATTCTTAATAACATTAACGATACTTCCTATATTATCACTGATGCCAGAAAATATTCCATCTCCTTCTTTTTGAACTGTTTCTACATTGTTATAATGGTAAACAGATTTCATAGATGGCTGATGTGCAATTTTTTGATTTGAAGCAAAATGTTTAAGATTGTGTTTATAAGATACAGGCATTTTTTAGGATTGAATTTGACTTTTAGGAAAAATATTTACGTTTATGATTAAGATTTACGCTTGTGAATGGACAACAACCGCGTGATAACTTTATCAATTTGCTTTTGCACTTTCTCTATTGCGTTAAGCAGCGTGTGATGTATTTTAATTTCTTTTCTATTGACTTGCAGTTTCTGCTGATTCATCTTTAAATCCGTTTTAAGAGCCTTCAACTTAATTTTAAGAACATCTAACTGATTTTTAACAGCGTCTAACTGTTCTTTATTTCCTTTATAATTTTTCTTTAGTTCATTTTCTAAATTGATTTTAAGAGTTCAATTTATCAACGTTTTGATTAATTGATTTTACTTCATTTATTATTCTATTCATCTTTTTCATTTGTTGAGTAATTTTAGAGCTTAATTCATCAACACTTTTTTGGAATGTAGCTTGTAACTTATTTAAATTTCTAAAAATTTTTTAGGAAGTTTTTCTAATTCATTTTCTAATTGTTCTTTCAATAGTTGTATCTGATGTTTATTTTTGATGACTGCAGATTTTAGCTTCATAGAAAATAATATTAAAATTTTTGATTGTTCTGAAAGTTTTTTAAAAAGTTTTGCTATATTTTCTTCTAGCTCTTTATCCTTTTTATTTAGTTTTAATAATTTTTCGTTTGATGATTTGTCATTAAGTTTAAGCAACTCTAGTTCATTCATCAGTGGAACCAAAACATTGTTTATATATTATTCTTCTTAAGTCATTGATTTGTGTATCAACATATTGTTTATTCGTTAACTCTGTATTTTGTTGTGGAAGAATAGAAAGATGCAATGGACCAGATAAAACGTCTCCAGTTTTCATGATATAATTTTCTATTTCTGTTTCTGATTCACGATTATTCGTGATATATGCACCTCCACCAACATTTGGTAACATCATTTTTTAACAATAAAAGAAATGTCATGGAAATAAAAAATAAAAATTATTTTCTCATGAAAATAAAAAATAAATTTTTCTCACAAAAATAAAAGATGAAAAATGGAAATGACTCAAATTTGTCAAGTTTGTAATATGCGTTTTACAAATCAAGCGTTATTATATTCACATATGAAATATACACCATGTGGTCAACTTATAGAACAATCTCAACAAAATATTCAACCCAATCAAGATATTCAACGATTACAGCATTTGTTTATACCTCAACAAGGACAAAATCTTCGTACAGCTAGAAAAAATAATTTAGCTCAAAATAATCATTTAAATGCAAAATTTAGTATAGCAATCCTAACAGATCAACAAATAATGATACATTAAGATGTTCAACATCTGGAATTGATGATGTAAGAAATGCCTTGAAAAAAAGCAACACCAATAATATCTGATTCCAAATCTACATTAGCTGAAGCAAAACAAATAATTGATAAAAAACCAATAATAAACGGTGTGAGTGCTATAATTGACTAATTATGTTTTTAGATATAAATTTTTTATATTTAAATTTTAGATATGAATTTTTTAGATATAAATTCTAGATATAAATTTTTTAGTCATAAAATAATTTTTTTAGATATAATAAAAGATAGTATTCCCACGTATCATCATCATCATCATCAAATAAATTACTCTCAGCGAAGATTGTTTGAAATATTTCAGCTTGAATATCTTCTTCGTTATAAGGTAACATAATTTCATTTTCATCAGGTGCTTGACGTTTAAGAATATTTATTTGACCAGAAAATTATTTTTCTTCAGTATTATTATTTTTATCAGGAATACTAATTCCAGTTTCTAAAGATCTTTTCCATGGTTTATTGACTGTAGTCGATGATGTTTTACCCAAATATAATTTTAAAAAATCTTCTACTTTTACTTTATCTTGTGAATATCCTTTAAATGTTTTCTTTTCGCTAAGTGTTCCTTGTTCATCTACAGTAATACAGTATTTTACTTTAGGTGCAATAAACATTGCAAAAATAATTCCACTATTTCCGTAATCATTTTTTCCTTGACACAATTCTCCCCCATCATATCCAGCAGCATCTAATTTATTGAAGAGTTCATTAGAAATGTATATACTATCGGTATCTGTATAATGAATGTATTTTTCGTTGAAACCATTGATTTCTAAAAAATGAGTTATTCTTGATTCTTCTAGAGTGAGAAAGAATAAAAGAACCTAAATGTGATGGCATGAATGATGTCTTCCCATCTTTTACAATATTAGCTTTAAGAATAATTTAAGTATCTTCCATTTCTACTTTCGCTAAATATTGTTCATCATTTAATTTTTCATAATCTTTTAATTCTTGTGTAAAATTTTTTTCAGTGTACTTTCATTCCATAAATGATATCTAGTGGTTATATCTTTTTGTACAGTTTTGCCATATAGCGAATTCATCAATAATTTAATTAACTGATCGCCTACAGTGTTTCCTTCTGTTTATTTTTTTTCTCAAATTAAAAAGTTTTTCAATATATTTTCGAAAGGGTGAAACTTGATAATTTTTTTCATATACCATCATTAATATGTAAGACTTTTCCACCACATCTTACATTTTCTTGTATGTCTACAGAAGTTAATACATCATAACATATACCAATTCTAAACCTGATTACTTTTACATGAGAATTATTAATTTGATTTTAACTTTATCTTTTATAGGAACTGGTTGAAAAAACATATCATTCGGATATTGAAGCACAACTGTAAATATTCCAGTTTTAGGTCTAAATGTTTGAGTATTAAATTTATATATGATTTCTCGTTCTTCTTCTTGACGAAATTTTCTAGCTGATTCAGATTTAGGGTATTCTGAATTTTCGTCATGCATAGCTGATGGATATAAAGATGTTGCATCAAAAGCCATTAGAAATTCATCTTTTTGTTCAAGTAGTTGATTTGAAATTTTTTTACAAATTTCAGGTTTATCTCCTAAATGTCGATACTGTTTCATTAAATCTATTAAATTACTTCCAGGTAAATACTGTTTTAATATTGATAACAACATGTTATAAAATGGAGATATGTATTTTCTTATATTTGCTGAAACTCTTCCACCTTTAACAGATTTTCTAATATAATTTCTAGTCCATAAATCTGTTTGAGAGTGAATATTTATATTGTCATTTTGTACGCTTTTCATCCAACCGTTAAATGTTAAAGCGGAAGATGTTAAATTAGTAGTTATATCTTCACCAACTAAATCTCGCATAACATTATTATATTTGTAGATACAAAAAGCTTAAGAAAGAATATCGTTAACTAAATATGGTTTCCATTCATTTTCTTTTTCTTTATAATTTTCATTTGTTATGTCTCCAATTTCATAATTTAATTTACACACATTGGTAGGAATTTTCAAATTCTCACACCATTTAGAAAGACTTGTTTTTACATGTTGATAGCTACATTTCATTATAATAGTTTGAAGTGCTAATTTACCTGGAGGTGAATTTTGTTTCATATTGTTTTTAAATCTAAAAGATTTCTGAATATATCTACTAACACATTCAGTTGTATAAGGATTTTGTAATGAAGCAGTTAATATTCCTCTTGAAGTTTTATGAGGTGGTTTAGATAATTTAAAATTAGCTTTTATCGGAAAATAGGAGTCAAAACCTGATTAATTGTGAGCTATTAAAGTTACTCTCGAATAATTAAGTTTTCCAAGATTTTTAAAAAATTGATGTAATGGACATTCATCATCCTCAGTTCCCGTAAATATTTTCACACAATTTTGAAGTTTATTAAATTCTAATTCAGTTAAATTATTATACTCATTAATTTGTTTTTTAAGTTTTTTAATTTCATCTTCATCTTTTGATCGTTTAATTTTAATCATATCACTTAACAAGCGTGTTTCTAATTCTTTCAATCTTTGTTTCGGTAGGCAACATATAAATTTATTAAAATTAATAACTCCTACAGCATAAGGAATAGGATGAGCTGTTGAACAGTTAGGATCAGGAAACGTTTCGAGATCCCAAATATATGTTGAACTATAGTCAATTTTTTCTTTGTTATGATTTTATATGGACGCGTTGTTAGATTTTCATCAGTAGCTGTTTTATATATTGGTTTGAAATTATCTTCAATTTCTCTAATAGCTTTTAATTTATGAGATTTATTTATTGAACAATAGTGTCCAATTGTTGAACCTTCGTGAGAATAATTGTAATAAACATAATTATGAAACGTTTCAATTCCTCTAGGATTTAAATGACGATTTGAAAGATTGTAATACTGAACACTTTCTCCAAAAAATTTATTGAACTGAGAAAATTTGCAGTTTGACATTACTCCTGTTCTGGATGTGGCTTTCTCTTTATATAAAAAATTATTAAACATTTCTTTCATCATTTCTCCTTGTTCTTCATTAAAACCTCGTAAAACATTATAACATTTAGTAAAACAGACGTCTTCAGAAGGAATATAACAATATTCTCCGAAATATTCTTTGATTCTATATTTCATATTGTTACCTGCACCTCTATGTGATCTTTGTACTACCTTCATTCCAAAATCTTCATTTTTAATATTACCTGTAAAAATCCATTCATGACTATCTGATTTGTCATCCAGATTGGAAAACCAAGTTTCAAATGATTTTTTATTATAGAAGGTTACGTAAAAATTTTGAATTATGTTTTCCTGATCTTTAATAACTTTTCCGAGTAAATTAATAATTTTACCATTTGCCAAGAGTTTCCGCATATCATTTACTACATTAATAAAAGATACATTTTCATATTTAATTTCATTCGGATTACATAAATTGAATAAATCATCACCAAGTTCATCCTTAATTCTATCATCAAAAGAAATATCAGCAATAGGAGTTTCTAATCTTTCTTTTGTTCCACGTTTCTTTTTTTTAATACGTTTCTATTTTTGTGTACGTCTCTGTTTTTCTTTAATCCATTTCTGTTTCTTTAATGAAGCAATTCCTTCATCAAATTCTACAATTTGTTTTTTTACTAATCATCAAAAATAGGTTTCGCACCTTTATTCATCTTACAATTCATATTTTTTAAAGAAAATTATAATTTTTTTTATTCAAAAAGAAATTATGATTTTATTTTAAAATCTGAAATAAATGAAGGTATATTCAATTGTCGTAATGTTTTTAAATCATAAACTGTTAAATGTTCTTTATTAATTAACCACCATAAATTATTATATGCCAAAAATACCCTAAAACGTTTTAAACAAAGTGGAAAATCATTTGTTCTTTCATAACTTTTCATACCTTTTTTATTTTATAATCTTTATGAAATTGCATGTATCTGCGATGGTAATAAAATTTAACTTCTTTCTTCGAATTTACAGGATTTGTATGATGTCTGTAGTTTTTTAAAACTGGCACATGTTCTATCTTGTACGCATTCCACATATTTTTTTAATTTTTTTGATAAAAAATTTATAAGAAAAAATAATTCAAAAATATTTTCTATAACTCTATCATGTATTTTTTTATCAATATTAATTGTAATGAAGCCATAATCTTTTGACCAAGCGTTATTACAAGAATGTTTAAATTCATCTTTATCTCTTATACATAAATCTCTTAACAAATCACATAAATTTCTTGCATCTATTTCAAATAGTATAAATATATTGGCATTCTTTCTAATAAAACTTCCATCTAATGAATACATACTTTGCGTTAAATAAAATACACTACAGTTGTTATGTCTACCTCTTGTGAAATAATTTCTCTGAACTGACTGATTTCTATCATTAACACAATCATATAAAATTACACAATATTTCATTGTTTTATCTAGTTTGCTAGGATCTTGCATATTACCACTATCATCTATTAATTGTATCTTCATGTGTTTATTTTTATTAGATTCTACTAACTGATAATTTTTTGCTGCTTCTTCACACCACGAACTTATTTCTTCTTCATCTTCAGATTTTTCATATTCTTTGAATAATGAAGAAATTGCTGTTTTTTAAGATTATTTTCAAATCCATATCTTAAAAATTGATAGACGGGTTGTTCTGCTGTTGTTGTATAAATTATAGGATTTTTATAATCCAAAAAATTTGGAGTCATTAAAATTTTAAATAATAGATACGTTTTTCCACAACCTGATCTACCGCAAATAACTGACAAAACTTTATTAAATAAATTTGGATGATGATTAAATTTAAGTTTTTTTAATTTAATGGTAATTTTGTAAAAATTTCTTCACTCATTTTTAATAAAATTTTTTTAAGAAAATTAAACTTCTCTAACCAAATGATCTATCATAATCTCTTCACCTCCAAAATTTATTTCTTGTCCTTTCTCACCAGTGATTCTAGTGTTAATGTTGTTAATAGTTTTTCTTGTAATATGAAAATATATTAATGTTTGTGGAATTACATTTAATCTATAACCAATGGGTACAGTAAAAGCTGGAAAACTGAATATTAAATTTGACAATTTACCATTTATATATCCTCCTTCAATAATGTCACAATGTACAACAATTGAATTTATTTCAGTTATTTTTGGAATCTTCTCACCTAAATGATAACCTTGACTGTAGGTTTGTTTATCAAATCCTAATAGTTTTGACAATGATCTATCATGATTAAAATCAACTTGATGATTTTCGTCTAAAGTAAGAGAAAATTTATTAACTGCCGGTTCAACTGCGAAATTTAATTGTTTCTTATCTTTAAATGGTATACCTAAATGTCTCTTAATTTCATTTGATATTGATTCAACTTCGTAAGAACCAGGAAGAAAAGTTAGTATTTTCCACGTTTCACCTTTATCAGTAGAATATCTAAATTGATCATTCACATCTTTTATAAAATTTTGAATAGTGTTAAATGTGGAGAAACTAGTCAATGCAATTTGATAATTTTTATTTCGTTCCAAATGTAGAATGGGTTCTATATTACAAGTGTGTGATGAAGCAGTTGTTATAATTTTTAACGTTGTACTAAATTTTAATGAACCCAAAATCTGTTAGATTTTCTAAGTGATTATTAATTTTTTCTACATCTGCTGATGATAATTCTCTCGAAGACATTTTTTAAAAATTTTAAATGAATATTTTTTATGAAATATTTTTTATAAAAATTATAAACTACATGTTTCAGTGCAGGAAAAGACGACCATGTTGTCAATCGATTTCGAGTTTATTAAAAACTCATCTTCAGGACAATACAATCAGAGGAAACAAATGGTTATATACAAACTGCATGGTCACAACACAACTCACTTAAAACAGTTGGAAAAAAGCTAAAATTAGAACATGTGCAGCGGAATTGATGAACAGTTCTCATTAATTAGGTGGGCACTGGTTGATTTGATGCACAGTGTTTCAGCCAACTGAAATCACCCACCACCCGCATGAGGCAAGCTTAATGGACTTCAAGGTCATCTTTAAAACAGCTCACACTCGCATCGCTGAAACACTGTGCATCAAATCAACCAGTGCCCACCTAATTAATGAGAACTGTTCATCAATTCCGCTGCACATGTTCTAATTTTAGCTTTTTTCCAACTGTTTTAAGTGAGTTGTGTTGTGACCATGCAGTTTGTATATAACCATTTGTTTCCTCTGATTGTATTGTCCTGAAGATGAGTTTTTAATAAACTCGAAATCGATTGACAACATGGTCGTCTTTTCCTGCACAAAAAGTTTGGGCTCCTTATCTTATCATGCTTTAAAAGCGACATTGCCCGTTACGATCTTCGAGGGAGCTAAATCTCTCAACAAGATATGGTTCAAGAATCAGAGACAATTGCAAAGGTTACAATTCCTTGAACGATGTAGAGAAGCTGAAGTGATCCCCAAATTCCTTCAATTGAGTATACCTCAACATCTGCGACAACACAACAGCCTTTTTCGCAAATCTCAAGACAAGGCACTAAGAAGACAAATCCAAGAAGCTCACAAAGAAATTGAAGAACTCAAGAAAGTGATCAATGAAGAGAAGATGAAGTATTCCGATTTTAAATGGCGTTATGTGGAGACTTTCATGCAACATTTCAATAACTCTGACCTGCTGATGAGACAAAATCGTCTCAACGGTAAATTGAACCTGCTTATCGCTAAATCTAAAATACCCATGAGTCAGTTTGATAAAAATTCTCGTGCCAACGTTATTAATTTATCTAAGCATAACTTAACTACCGACGAAAAGTCAGCCCTTGCGCTGGGATTTTCGATGTCGTGGCCCAACAGAGTTAACCCTATCGCAGTTAAAACAGAAACTGAGGTTACTTACCACAAACTTCAATCCATGAACGTTCTGAATAGTGATGACCTAGAAAGAGTTCGCTCTAAACTGAAAACCACGGCTATGTCTCTTATCAAACACAAATTGATAACTTCAAAAAACGTAAAACGTCATCTCGCAAGCTTACGTAGCCTCGCGAAAGAGAAAGATATCTATGTTGCCAAGTACGATAAAGGTAATGAATGGTATTTGCATCCTAGATAAATCATATTACCTAGAGAAAATGTATGATCTGTTGTCAGACAACAGTAAATTCAAACGCTATAAGCATCCGTCTAATGCTAATAAACATCCCTTTATTCTCGCTGAGGACCGTTTGAACCGAAGACTTTTGAAATTTAAAAATGACGGTGATATCACCGCGGAGCAATACAGTAAAATGCGTAGCATCGGCTCTCAACCAGCTCGTCTGTACGGGCTTCCGAAAGTCCATAAATCTGATGTTTCTCCACCTCTCCGTCCTATATTAAGTATGCCGCAGTCCTACTGTACTAACCTCAGCAAATTTCTTGATGAAATTTTGAAACCTCACATCCCTAGGTCTCTTGAAATTAAAGATTCTTTTGATTTTGTCGAAAGTTTAAAAACTGTTGCTGAGAACGACTCTCTCTTCTTGGTGTCCTATGACGTCAGAAGCCTTTTCACTAATGTTCCTCTTGAGGACACTATTAATCATATTTGCAATTTGATAGATTTTTCAAAATTCTGCCTTAAACGGGAAACGCTATCCAATCTTTTGCGTCTAGCTACTCGGGATGTCCTCTTTCAATTTAACAATGAACTTTTCGTTCAATTTGATGGCATCGCTATGGGATCATCCCTAGCACCTACTCTAGCCTCTTTTGCCATGAATATGGTTGAAAGTCAAATTAAAAAATCTGATTTTCCAATATATTATCGACGCTATGTCGATGACATTTTTGCGATTTTTAAAGCTAAATCTGAAGCTGAAGATTTCCTTACGTTACTTAATTCCATTCATGGTAACATCCAATTTACCATCGAAAAGGAAGATAATCATAATTTACCATTCTTGGATGTGATGGTCAGTTTTCATAATTCCTCTTTTGCGACTGCGTGGAGAGTCCGACCTACGAATACTGGAACTTACGTTCCTTTTGCTTCTTACGCTCCAATGAAATACAAAAAGTCTGCGGTTCGTTCCTTGTTTATCAGAGCTAAACGCCTTAGTAGTTCGCATAATAATTATGAGAAAGCTTGTGAGGAAATCACCAGCATTTTTCTCAGTAATAATTACCCTCTTAAGTTGATCGAGTCTATCAAACGTGAAGTTGAGAATAATACCACTACTGATGATGAAAGTAAAACGGCTATTTTTTGGTCATTACCGTACGTCAAAGAGAAAGAGCGCGAGACTTTAAAATCTGTTCAAGTTATTAATTCTATGTTAGATAAAACTGATTATAAATTGCAGGTTGCATTTAAAACATTTAAGACCGCTAGTATTTTTCCCAACAAAGACAAAGTCTCTCCGTGTTTATCATCGAACATAGTCTATGAGTTTAAATGTCGACAGTGCTCAAACTGTTATATAGGTGAGACACGCAGACATCTATCTACGAGAGTGACAGAGCATTTGAAAGGCAAGCCTACGCCAACTGAAATCACCCACCACCCGCATGAGGCAAGCTTAATGGACTTCAAGGTCATCTTTAAAACAGCTCACACTCGCATCGCTGAAACACTGTGCATCAAATCAACCAGTGCCCACCTAATTAATGAGAACTGTTCATCAATTCCGCTGCACATGTTCTAATTTTAGCTTTTTTCCAACTGTTTTAAGTGAGTTGTGTTGTGACCATGCAGTTTGTATATAACCATTTGTTTCCTCTGATTGTATTGTCCTGAAGATGAGTTTTTAATAAACTCGAAATCGATTGACAACATGGTCGTCTTTTCCTGCACAAAAAGTTTGGGCTCCTTATCTTACATGTTTCAGCTATACATTTATAATCATCTTCATTTATAATCTTCTTTTCTAATAATCTTTTCAATATAGCATAAATTTCATTGTAACTAGAATTATGTCCTTATCTTATTGCAGATATTAAAATCTCTAATCTATTTAGTAATTTTTGTGGATCATCTGGTAAAAATATAGTTGTTTCTGTTTTAGAACCTTTTCCTACTTTAGGCCCCGTAGGTAATAAATTTTCTAAGTGTTGATAACGTTTAAGAGATTTTGCTGCAACAACTCTATCTAACATAGCTTTATATTTTATGAGATCCTCTACAGCATAATTTTTTAAATCTGCTCCTCTTAAAAGATCAACAAAATTTCTATCTGAACTAAAAAGAAATTTATCTGGTGAAAAAATTAAACCTCGAAAAGGTTGTGGAAATATTTCTTTTTGTCCGAGATAAAATCTAGGTATTGTTTTTCTATCTATAAATGAAATAGAATGTTCAAATTGCATAGATTTTGGTAATTTCTTATTAATGTTTGATTCTAGTAATCCATAGTCATCTAATATAGTTTTCTGTACTGGATCTGCTATATTAATTTGTTTATCCTGATTAGCAAGTTCTTTTTCAAGATTTTTAAATGGTTCAATAGTTTTTTCAAAATCAGTTTTTACTTGTTCAGTTAATTTTACTTTTTCAAACATATCAGATTGTATACCAGCTTTATGCATTCTATGTTGTCTATGATTTTCTTTCATATTTTTTGTTGTTTTATTAATTCATCTGATTGGTGTATTCTTCTTTGATTATCAGCTTTAATTTTATACATTTTTATATTATATTTTTATATTATTTTTTTGTATTTTATTTATTTTTTTAGAGTATGATATTTGAATTTTGTGGTAAGATGGGAATACAACAAAAACATTTTACTAAACAAATTATTTTTTTTATTGCTTTGTCGTCTAAAATTTTTTCGTCTAAAGTTTTGTTTAATAAAGTTTCTAGTTCTTCTTAAAAAATTTATCATTTTCTTCATTAAAAATTTTTCCATCACTAGAAATTTTACCATCCTGTTTATTCTTGTCATTATGTGACATTTGATTTACTTCATTAGCTATTTGATCAAATTTTTCAATCTCATCTAACATGATAACATTATCATCACAGACTCTTTGAAAGTAATAATGTAGTTTATCATAAACTTCTTTAATATGTAAATGTTTAGTTTTTAATGATTTCCGTTTCTTAGTTATTAAAGATTTATCTAACATTGTAACCAGCGAAGTTGTAAAATCACCCGTACCTGTTAAAGCAGTAGCAACAACAGGAATTGAAAGAGCGCCAGAGGATATAACAATTGTTAAAGCACCTAAACTTACTGTTATAAAGATTCCAATACCTAGTGTTACATTCTTAACTTTAGACCATCTTCTTCTCAATTTATCATTATGCTCTAATCTTAATAACAATTGTGACTCCTTATCTTTCATATAACGTACTCTATCTTTGTGTTTTTCAATGTTTATCTTTTCGATGTTCATCTTTTCAATGTGCATTAAAGTAGAACTACGTTCATTTATTAACGAAGGATGTATTCTCGAAGTTCCTTCCATTCTCGAAGTTTCTTCCATTTTTGAGGTTTCTTCCATCTTTGAGGTTTCCATTTTTTAATAAATATTTTGAATACAATCTTCTGATATTTTTAGACTATGTGAAAAGACTACCTAAATTTTTGGACTACATAAATTTTCGACTACGTGAAATTTTTAGTCTACCTAAATTTTCGACTACGTGAAATTCTAGACTGCCTAAATTTTCGACTACGTGAAATTTTTAGACTGCCAAAATTTTCAGACTACGTAAATTTTTTGAAATTTTGATTTTTTCGAAAATTTGGCACTGCCTAAATTTTTGAAATTTGGAGACTACCTAAATTTTTGAAATTTATAGACTACGTAAACTTTTGAAATCTCGGCAGGTGTGACATCCGGTGCGAGCGAAGCGAAGCGCCGGATGTCATACCCTATACTACTATTACCTAGTATTGCAGTTCAACCAATCGTGTTAGAGAGAGAGAGAGAGACGCTTTCTTTTGATCTGCTATCGCAAACACTAGTACGCCTCGCCTGTGTTTTCGTTCTCTATCGTGTCAGCTATCAAGAAGCAGTGACAATAAAAAAAGTTATTGACTTTCCCCTTTTTAATGCTATTTTAAAAAGTAAATGATTGGTGTTATTCCTATTCATTCCTACATAAAGTCGCACCTATGATGGAAAGTAAAATATAATGCACCTAAATGTAAGAGCTCCTTAAATGCAGTTCTCCTTAACTGCTCACCATGTATCCACAACTTTGTCGGAATAACCTGATCAACGAGCATGTGTTCGGTATTACGAGTACAAGCGCTCGCCCGATGGTAGTCGCCTTCACTCTATCAGCAAGGTCCTGCATTTCACTGTGTGCATCGATCAATACTAAGTCAATGGACCTGCTAAGTTCAAGTCGATGAGCTCGTCCCCACTGTGCCAAACAGAACGCGCACTTTGACTACTATCTGTCACCTTCATCATAAAATCAATAATAACAATTTCAAGATGAGTTTTGAGCATCAACTCAACTCACATCTTGAAAGAAGTCAAAAAGATCTTAAAGTTTATAAGTGGTCAAAAACAAATTGAATGTTATGTTTTAGACAATTTTTGACAGAGGCTATAAATCATCGTAAGTGAATAGAATTTTATTTGTCATCTTTTCGAAAATTTGCTTTTCAGAACGGATGTCGATGAATTCATCAATCTCATATCGCGGAAAGAACCCCTTATTACCGAAAAAAGGACGCAGCAATTACGAGATCTGATAGAAAAACTGAAGGAAAAATTAGCAAATGTAGAGGAAAAGAACTTCGCGCCGTATAAGGTAATTTTTTTGACATTATAGTTTACTGACTATCCTGAGATAGGACTTTTTAGGAAATTTTATGTACACTCTTGGCAAAATGTCGATTGTCAAGCGGATTTTCTTCTCGCATGTATTGTGCACTTGTCTTTAATGAAAATTGTTTCTCCAGAAGATGGGAAGTCATTTTCGAATGATAAACTTTGTATTTGGAATGACATAAAGTATACATCAAGTCTCTAAAACTGAAATCAGATCAGTGTGCCACCGGAAAACCAAGGAAAACTCCCCGAAGTTTTTGTCGATCATATTTTTAAGTTAAACAGAAAATGACGAACCTTCGGCGTCCAGCGCCTTCTCGCGGTCGATCAATATATTCTTTTTCGTTCTTCAACACTTGTCGAATAAGATCCGGTATGTTGTTTAACAGTCACTTACGCAGTTCAGGAACAACTTTTCAGTACCAGTTGGGCACGAATAACCTCATGCGAAGATGCTGAAAGCCTGTTCTTCAGAAATTTCCACGAGTATTTAACATATTCTGAGCCATTGTCAAGACTTCATTGCGATCTCGCGCTTGCCACGACCACAACGTGCATCCATGATGCATGAAAATGGATTGATATAATCTACACGGTAGGCTTTTTATGTTTGAATGAAAAAGAAAAAACCAAATATCATAAAGTTACGACATATATTGAGAACAAAATAAAACACAACCGACTGGTTTCGTCACGTCGTACAGAGGCTGCTGGAATTGGCACATAGTACAAGTCATAAAAATATAAAATTCTTGCAACTTTGTGAAGAAGATACACGCATGACAGTAATTCCTCAGGTCGACTCATAATGCCTGTTTATTTTCGGCTAACTATGTAACTTCTACTTATGCAGGTCAGACACTATGAAAATTGCTATCTGAAAGTGAGACCAAAATCACCATTTGGTCACCATTTCCTGAGGCCATTTTGAAAGGAGGCGAACCACTTCCGATTATCACTCGCGTGACAAAACTTTTGCATGCCTGATGTAAAAGATTCTTGTATAATAATGATGTCACCGTGTTCGATTTCCTTTCACAAACAAGCATAATCTCGACTTCTTCGAGATACTCCAATTCTTTTTCAACATTCACCACGCTTGGTTTCTAAAGACAAGCGTGTTTTCTTTTCACGTGTATTATGCACTTGTTGACTACTCAGCTGGTAACCAGACGACTCACCTTCGTCACAGAAAGTCGATTTCTCAATGACACAAATTGTACTCGTATTATAGAAGAAGTGAAGAACATCAATCATTTGCCTCCATCCCACAGATTATTTTTATTTGAATGTACAGTATGTTCTGCTAGATTAAGTGGATGAAATCCTCCGTTGAAAAATGGTAACTGAGTTGAATAGGTGCTATTTCCAATGTCAGGAATCACTTGCAGGCCTAATTCACATCCTTCATCTTCAACACAACTCCCTATTTAATGCGTAGCTATACCCGGAGTAATTTTGAGATACGCAATTAGCATGCTAAGTGAATATGATTAATTCACTTTGTATGCTAATTGCGTGTCTTAACATGGACAAGTATAATGTGATCGCAAGGGAAGATGACCTTGGTATCATTTCAATTTTCCACCTTCACATTTCATTGAGATGAAATTAATTTCTACTCTTAAGTTATATGTTATTACAATGAATGACCTTTTCATTGTATTGTCGAATGCAGCGTCTCTTCAAATTTGCTACACTTGAAATTTTAACGATCGGATTGAAGACAAAGCAGTTACTTTCAGTGCTTAAATTATTTACCTCTCTAACCTAATTAAAGTTATGCCATAATTTTGAAATTGTATCCCGAAAACCTCGTCGAGCGGGTAAAACGACTTTACAAGTTGTGTTCTTGATCGTCGTGCAGATTTTGATCAACTCTGACATTTTATGTGTTGAGACCCTTCTGCTCCAGGACAGAATGCATGTAGTTTGTATGCGATTTGGCCAACTTTCGACATTCCTCCCGGTCAATCTGTCTTTTCCAGACGTTTTTGCCTTTTCATTCTTTCCTTCGAAGGCGCATTGTGCTACGTTCCTCTTCATGATCATTCACAAGTTCTCGGAGGGAATGGGGTCCACTGATAACCCTGACTAAGGAATAATATCTGCTTGCCCTGTCTTAGCACTCACTTTGTGACAAATTTCGATGTGTGAAAAGGAGCGTCGTTCTGCAAGAATTACCATGCATCATTGATGCTTGCGAAGGTGCAATGTGTATCATGATAGTAAATTGTAAGCTCAAACTTTCTTGGTTTTCAATTTTCGACATAGACTAGAAAAATGCCTGCTTGGAGTAGAAAAATGGCTTGCCGGCTGGGAATCGAACCAGGTCATCGAATTGCTAACGCGGCATGAATATCACCAAGACCAGCGAAACACACCCACCATGATCGTGTCAAGAGAAAGTATTTGTTTTTTATAACAATAGCAACTGCCTTAAGGCGACCTCGGAGGCATTGAGTTTTTTAGATCGATTCTCCGAGGTCGCCTGGAAGTAGTTGCTATTATTGAAAATTATTATGAAGCACACATCGTCCGCTTTATGATTTCGAGTAATGGCAAGCTAAATGCTCGTACGCAAATTGGAACTGGCTGCCTGGATCTTGCCAGTCTTTGATTTCTTTATCCGCCGACATATCGACAGGGTACTAATTAAGACACGGGCACCGGGTCTGCCCCATTTCAGAAGTGTCATATATTTAAAATTTGGAATGACATTAGATCTTTCATGAAGAGATATTACTATTGCTGACGATATCTTCTGATGATTCAAATGGCACATGATATGCAAAACATGCAACATCTATCAACGATTTATCAAGTAAGATGGTTGAAATCTGCAGCATATGACTGATATTTGTACATACAGCAGGCATCATTTCTTATAGCTTTCTTTTATAATATATGTTCTTTTTTGTATTTTCTTTTAAGTTGATTCGTCTGTTTTGCTACATAGCTTCTGGCGGTTCCAACACTTTGATAAGTTCATTTGTGCAGAAAGAAAACCTAAAGCCAGATGATGTTTACTACAAGTCGATTCTTTATTGCGAGGCCTTTCACCCAGCACAGCCGGCTGTGACTATTGTAAATATCAAAGAATCATAACTTTCTAGTTTTCGAGTTTGCATAATCGCATAAATAAATTAAAGAAAGCTAAAATTTCTGTTATTTACAAAATATCTCTATAGTCAGTGCCAATGAATGATAGATATTCTTTCACTTGATTGAAATGAGCTATTGGTTATAAAGTGCTTATACCTGAAAATTAATAATGTGACTTACACCATGTGCAGCCAATCGAAACTACTCTGAAAATGTTTACTTTGCATCTGTATCTAATAATAGCTATGATAAAAAGTGTGAATGACCAGAAGAGGAGTGGGCCTGTCCCAGACAATGGAATTTTGATCAGCTAGCTAAATTTATTATTGTTAAGCTAATCAGAATTAAACATTTGATGAGCCTGTTGAAAAAGAACAACTGTGATTCTATGTTCAACATTTCAACTGATCAAAATTTATCAAATAATTGAGTCAATGCATCACAAATCAAAGACTATTCAAATTGTTCTATCTGAAGTCATGAATTATTTTTTCACATTGATGATATTAATTTAGTGTCTTTATCAAAAGTTTGGAAGCGTTGGTATGCATTGTAAGTCGATGATGACTCTAATGTAGCCTACATATTAGATAAGTGAATTTGCATGACTAATATTCGTCCGGTCTGCTGTCACCAGCGGTCAAAACACTGGTCAGGGAAGACTAAAAATCCACCGTTCAACTGTTGGCGACACAGAGTTGGATTTCTTGCTTGTCTTGTGGTTGTCGCATGCAACCGGAGTTCGAGCTAAAGCCTAAAGGAAGTGACATAAGAAATTTGGATAAGAGAGATTTATGTGCGTCATGCGATGATTTCAGAGCCGATGTGATGACGAAGAACTTTTCGTTCCTATTAAACCTATTAATCAATGTAAATTTTTTCGGATAAATTTACTATTAATAAAGGAAGACTATCAGATGCCGGTACCATTTTCAAAAAAGTGCTGTGAGCTTCTGAGCGGTTGTTGCTTATCGTCAGGCGGGCATAGGTAGTAAGTAATCACTCGAAGAAGCGTTTGGAAGCTCCCATCAACAAAAAGGTTTGTGATTGCTTGTTTCAAAGTTGTTACAATTTGATGGTACGTAATGCTTACCGAATGTTTTGATTGAGCTAAAGATTTTATTCAGAATTATTTTCTTGTGATTGTTTTCTTCTTATAGACTCTGCGGGCACATATTCTTCCTCTCACCAATGTGGCATTTAACAAAGGAGGTGACAAGTAAGTCTGCGTTATATTACATGGCAAATGACATCTATGATTAAAGTACGACTACTCTTGGTATTATTGTCAAAGAATATCATTTGATTTGTAGTAACATCAGATTTAGGCACTTAATGTAAATTGTCCAACTACAGTAATTCGACATGAATTATAGTAATTAACATAAAATGACAACAATTGTGTATTTTTCAATATGAATGAGATGCCGGTAGTAGCCTACATTTCAAAGTTGTCAATTTTAAAGAAGCAGTGAAACTGAGTGTTAAATAATAATTAATTCTATTCGAATCTGCAAAATTTTGTTAATTTGCTCAAAAAATGGTGCCGTTAGGTGAATTAAGATTTTTTCTTGTATTTAGTTTAGATAGGTGGAGACTTACTAGGGAAGATCATGTATGCGGACGACATAGCAATGATGGCAGAGGAATAAATGGTATTGGAGGACAGTTTGAGACAGTTGCAGGAAGAGTTTAAAAGGCATGGCCTAAAGGTGAATGCTGATAAGACAGAGACCATGTGGATTGGAGAAGGGACAAACCTGGAATTAAGGATCGATGGTCACGTACTGAGGAAAGTCGAAAACTTTGTCTACCAGGGAGGTGCAATCCAGAATGACGGAGGGGCGGAATCAGAGGTGCGGAGGCGAATTCGAGCAGGTGCGAATGCGTGGAGACGAGTGGAAGGAGTGATTACAGACAGACGGATCTCAAAGAAGCTGAAGGTCAAAGTGCTTGATGTATGTGTGATCCCACCATGCACATATGGATTAGAAACAGTGGCGCTCAAACAAGAACAGTTGAGAAGACTTGAGGTGTGTGAGAATAACTGGATAAGACGAATTGCGGGTGCAAAGTTGGCGGATCGAAGAAGATTGAGTGATCTGAGGAAAGAGCTGGACCTGAAAAGAACGTTGAGACAAAGAGTGGTGCGGAGCAGATTGAAGTGGGCAGTCCATGTGGCACGTATGCCGACAGAGACTACCATTACGAGCAATGGAAATGAATTGTGAAGGAAGAAGACAAAGAGGAAGGCCAAAGACGAGGTGGAAGGACTGTATTGTAAAAGACGTGAGAATGGATGGAGATGATGAAGATGATGGCAAACAGCAGCGCAGGATCGAGCGGAATGGAGAAAAAAGGTGCAGAAGATCAGTCTGAAAGTGCGACTTTGTTTGTGTTTGTCTTACGAACCTTACCCGTTTTCTTTTGTAAATGGAAATAAAAAGAGAGTTGCAAAAAAAATTAGTTTGCAGTGTTACTGTTATGCATTGCAGTGTACTATACTTTTAAACGTTTTGTCGATGGAAGTAGTGAAAGTCAAAAGTTGTTTATTTCCAAAAAACATTGGAAAACAATATTATAATGTTAAGGTCGGGTTGAATACATTGCAATACACCGTGCGGCGGTCAGTGCTTTAGAAAAGAATTAAGCAGATCAGAAAGGAGAGGAATCAATAATTGTGCATTTATTTAGATTTCAGATTCTTTGTGGTTAATTCTTTCTTTTATGACTATGCGTAGCTCGTTGGCTTTTTTTAAGAAATCTTGTGATGGATTTTAAATGCCTTGGAGTCAAGGTATTCATTAATTTATGAAATTCAACTATCGTGTCGCAATAACATAACAATGGTGCAATTTGTCGCTGTATATTTTGATACAATGGACATTCTATCATAAAGTGATATAGAGTCTCCACTTTCGATTCATTGCAAAGTTCACAATGACGTTCTTCACATCGCAATCTGTTTCCATAACTGCCTGTTAGAAAATCTAATTCATGATGTAGCATATCTATATCATTGCAATCGATATCAAAACTCAGATATGATTTCAAGGACTAGTGTAGGACTAAAACCTGTAAGAGTTGCTGAATAATAGGTCCTTATGCTCTAATGGCTTACATGTTAAAGCTGCGTAACAGATGTAATTCATATTCATGAAATGTGATGTCACATCATACACGTAGGTTTTGTACAAGAATGCACACAGCTTGTTTTTGACTATCTCTTGATGTCGGATACTCGATCGCAAACGTAGGCTAAAATATTGATATAGTGTGTTAGCTTCATATACTCCTAGAATTATTTCATCTACGCATTTAGTCATAGCTCTTACTGGGGCCTTCTCCTCTTTCATGCACTATTTTGAACCTTATTGACATTTTCATAATTTTTTCGGATATTTTATCAAACTTATTGTTTTATTGAAGCCTTTTTCCTCCAGTTAAGAACACGGTCGCCCGAAAAGCAATGGACCGTATTTTCCTATCGAAAGCCGCCGTCTGCCATCCTCTGGGAATTCTTCTCCAGCTCCTGGTTCCGCTTCTGAGTTGCTGCTCTGTCGTCCACAGTGTCATCGGTGTTCGAGATTATTCTCAGTGTCATCCGTAGTCTTCTCAGTTAGCCGATAGAGCTTCAGTGAAAGTGTCTCGTTTCTGCGTTCACGTCCTTTATTTGCGTTCTTATTTCTTCGTTCCTTATTCTGTCTCTTATTTTATGCTCCTAGCATCCTTCTTTCTATTGCCCTCTGTGCAACACTTTACTTTCGATGGACTATGTAGCAGAACCTTAAATTAATATTGGCAGGATGCACTTATCAAATAATCGTCGGTGGTGTTTCAATCAATACCACTGAATACTACATATACTACAAAATGTTAAATTATGCAAGTGCAACTCAAGCAGATATCAATGGATGAACAGTAATTAACACGAAAAGTAGACGTTTTTCTTCATAATGCATCTTGTGGTTCGATCTTGTAGATTTTCTATGAAATTCTACGCGGTACTTCCAAAAGTCGAATTATTTAAGAGAGAGTGGTCCTTTCTTGGGATGGGATTCTTTCTACCTGATTTACTTGTACTGCATATAAGGAACTTTATTTCGAATATTGTCATTCCTATTTTGAAAGCCAGTTACTTTCAGTTTCATAACTGGTTCCTACGATCGAACCTGCAAGGTTTGGGAGACACATACAAGTCATCAAGGGGAATTGTTGACCTTGGAAGGTCATCGCAATGTTGTGTATGCAATCACATATAACCTTCCATTCTCCGACAAAATCGCCACCGGATCTTTTGACAAAACTTGCAAACTTTGGTCTGCGTCCACTGGTCAATTGTATCACACCTACCGAGGGCATACAGCAGAAATAGTTTGTCTGCAGTTCAATCCAAGCAGTACATCAATTGCCACTGGTGAGTCTCAAATTCATGTCTTTCATTTTCCAGATGTTCATCTTTGCTTTAATTGCCACTGCGGTATGGTCGTTGCTTATCTGCGCATTTAACGCATCAGTGCTTGTCGATATCATAATTCACGAAGTGCTCTACACTTTCAGATTTTATCAATAATCTCACGATGGTTGAAACTTAGATATGAGTGGATATGTGTGAGATAGACTATTCAAGCAAGAATGAACTGTTATTGAAAGTCTAAAATTCTCGATGAAAATGTTATATATTTGATGAAAAAACAGATGGATCGAAAAATGAGAGAAATCGATTCGTTTGCGTGAATCTATGACCAACATGCTTTTCGGAATGAATGATGCTGAAACATAGCGACAAAATACGTTGATTGGTAAATTATTGGTAATGAATCTGTGCTTTTTTTACAACTAGAGTCATTCTGAATTAATGTATAATTGCTACATTGTATAATTCGCATAGGATTCCAGATAGTTTATTGAATATTTCATAGAAATAGTGGGCTTGAAGCATAAATACACCAGAAGAATTTTCTGGAAGAAACTATTAATATTAAATACAAAATTATTGACATCCATTGATTGTTGTTGATATATCCATAACAATATGGTATAATTGAAAAATAAAAATTTCTCTTCCAAAAAGGTCATCAATTACTTAATTATCGTATATACTCGCTTATAAACCGCCCCATAAAGGTTGAATCTTAACGTTTTGGAACCATCTGTGACAGACTGTATTTTGAATGAGCCGCTAGCATTCAAGGATTTGCAGTGGATGCAAACTGGTAATGATAAGCTCACCTGAGGCCTAATATTTAATGATGATTTTGATAAATTATTGTACTTACCAGGGATGTGGAGTCGGAGTCCCGGAGTCCTATCATTTTTGCTGGAGTCGGAGTCGGAGTCCTACCAAATGATAGGACTCCAGACTCCGGCCTACAACTAGACCCGAAATAATATAATACAAAAAAATGATTTATCCTCGGGCATAGCTGTCACTGTCTTGATGTCAACTTTCTCCGTCAAACAAAAGTACAGAGACAATGCTGCATGTAAAGCTTGTAATAGTTGAAGGAATGAACCGTGATAGTGAAAAAAGGATTGTCCTTTCACTCGGTGATTTAGTAGAGAAGACAAACCTCCATAGCCTGCGCGCCAAAGGTCACATCAGAGACAAAAATGAAATACTGGTTTGTTTGAGAACATTGCATCTTGTCTTCACGCTAATCGTGTGTGATGGCCCCTCTAAAGCGGATATTAAAATAGGAAAGTGTACTCATCTTTTTTGGAGAAGGATGGGGATTTTCGTTCCTGATAGAGACTGGAGAAAAACCGTGTGAAGCACACATCAACAAGATGGGAGGAGCCGAGTCGCATGCATCCAACTTAAAGCGACATTTGATCAACTTTCATCGAAAGTGATTGATAATTGATGCAGCAATGTTCACTTGTAGGTTCAGGTAAGCCTATAATGATCTATGATGTAGGCTACCAGTTAATTTTTCAAAATACTAAGCTTATATACTTGTTACCCGGAGTCGGAGTCCTATCAAAAGCAGGAGTCCTATCAACCCCCGGAGTCGGAGTCGGAGTCCCATCAAAATGATAGGACTCCGCATCCCTAATACTTACATAGGGCTAAGATGCGTTGGTTCTACATCTTTATATTGCGATCCAGCATAATCTGTTTCAATTATGTGATTTGATTCGTTCCTAGCTATAGACCTTACTTTTACTTGCCATAACATCACCATAATAATACCAACACGAATTTCTGCAGGGAGTTAGGTCGAATATGAGGCTTTCAGCGAGTGATGTGCACTCTACGGCTACTGCGAATCTGCGCGTCGGCTGACTTATACTAAGTTCCTTGTCAGGTAGGATAAAAGAAAATACATGCAAATCAAATGGAAGTGGACTGAGATTTTCGGCAAAATGACATTTGCCTGTGTTCTCTCTGGTGAAGTGAGAAGTACTAAATCTGGAGTCATGTTTTTGGCATGAATGTCTCCAGATCATGCAATAATATGTATGTGCTCTAGTGCCTTTGCCAATGAAGCTAAACACATCTAGATTTATCAAGCATCTTAATATCGGCAAATGTAGCATTTTGATTAAATCTGAGCTGCAACTTGATGCTTTTAACCACATTTTTGCTTACAACACCGATCAGAATCATAATAATAACACATACCCATGATAGAAGATAATATGAAGACATTCCTGGCCAATACGGTGACTCTAGACTAAGAACTTCTGACTTGATCAAAGCGAACATAGACCAACATAATGTAACTAAAAACCTCAGTCTGCTTCCCTGTAGATTTACTGTGTTTTCGTTAATCCTGTTTTACAAGAAATGAAACCGGCAGAACTCGGCCGACTCAAAGATTCGTTGTAGCCATAAGGTGTACAGTGCATCATTTGGTAAATGCATCATTTTCGATCTTGTTCCCTGCAGAAACTCGTATTGGCGATGTCTATTAATGTAAGTTGCATGCTACTTTGTTTATCTAAGTACAGATTGTTTCATAAAAAATGGATCACCCTTAAACATCGCCTTAATTTCAACTTTGTCTAACTCCGCCAAACTTGAACGAATTTCTCTGAAATTTGGAAGATATGTCAGTTGTGCTTACTAATATCATTGTTGGAAATTTCAAGCATGAATATTGAGTTGTTTTCCTGTTATAGATAAAAAAGTAGTAGATAATTTGATCTTCATTTAGGAATGTTGCACAAAATCATACCTCACTCTTATAAAATTACATTTGTTTCCTTTGTTATGTAATATGTTGTTCTACAAGCCAAAAGCTATCAAGCAAAACAAAAATAAAGAAAATCGGTCAATCAGAGCCAGTATAGCACCATTATTCATCAACAATAATGTAACTGCTACATGTGATTAACTGGACTTCATGTTCCATAGCTTCCTGACTTCGTTGCGGTGGTGTTGGCAGCACTCCTGATTGCTCTCAGCTAGAAATCTATCTCTTACCGGTTGAAAACAATACAAAGTACAAATGAACAATAACGAGATCGCATTCACAAAAGGCAAAGTGTCAGCCTTGCTAGAACTAGGCTTTTCTTTGCGAGCTACAAGCAAGCGACTAAATGTCCCTTACACAAATGTGCATCGATGGCATAATGATGATTTTCGACAGCCCGTCCACGCAAAACATCCAAACGTAGAGACCGCCTAATTTTGAGATTTGTTAAAGTTGATCCAAGTCTCTCGTTAACTGAGATGGCTGCACTAGACTCGTCTATTTCTACGTCCACTATTCGTGGACTTATTGAGTCGAATTTCAAGAGCTGTAAGAGGCCCTCTCAGATCGAATTATCAGATCAGCATACAAAAAGACGTCTCAGATGGGCAATGAGTCATTGTCACTGGCGAAATCAATGGGATCGGGTTGTCTGGTCTGATGAGGCATCAGTGCGTCTGAAGGATAGTGATGGTCGATTGAGATTATGGATAAAATCTGATCAGGAAATTCCGAGACATTTACATCGTCCCCGGGTACAAGGTGGTGCGACTCTACTGATTTGGGCTGGCATTTAGAACAATGGCCGCTCTGAACTTCACATACAGCAAGGAACCATGAATTCTGAACGCTATGTGAATGTTTTACGAATGAACATTGGCCAAATGACAGATCAACTTGGTGATCCATCGACTTGGTTATTTATGGATGATAATGCTACGTGTCACAGGAGTAGTAGAGTCAACTTATGCAAGTCTCAATTAGGGCTTAGGACATTATCTTGGCCAGCTCGTTCTCCTGATCTGAATCCCATATATTCTAAAGCGTAACGTTCGTCGTTCACTGCTATCTACAGATGGCGTATCACAACTTACGTCACTGGTAATGTCATTGACAATAAGGGTAGGGCCACAAAATATTAGCTTCTTAAGAACCGTTACTGTATCATAGCTTATCAGATTATATAAGGACATTTAAATATATTAGGGACATGAAATAACATGAAAAATGCTTTCTGTATCATACTTATGTTTTATTTAGTCAAATTTTAGGATGATCCACTTTTTATGAAACGGACTGTATTTGATTCCATGTTTACCGAAAGTAAAATTCACAATTGTCTCACTGTCTGACGATGATCAAACATATCACAAGAGAAAGCTCTTGGTCAGAGAACATATAAGCTTCCTTCTTCCCAAAACACAATTGTCTTTGTTTAAATCGGTTTTGTATTTTTGCTGTTTTCAATGAGCAGCATACTCATGATTGCATGTACCAATAGCTTCATCATGAACGTGCAAATGGTCATTTTGATGACATTTATTGTCATTTGAAAATAGTATCTCTCTGTCTTTTCGGGCATGATTTCATCATAAATGTTGCGACTTTTGCGCTAGTCAATGCAGTTATGAGCACACTAACTAACTCGGGTTGGAACGGGACTGAAAGATGAATTATTGGATGAGTCTGGGATAAAGGATGAAAAAAAATATATATAATACTGGACCATGCCCATGCTAAAACTTTCTGGTATAACTAAAACAATGGTAATCTAGTATACCGATTATCCTCATAGAGACACTTTTTTCAAAAGGTTTTGCGGTGGTCATTTGATTGTCATATAATGCACCATAAAGGCTCATAAAACTGAATTTCTATGCGGTACATATTGTAGGCAATTCTGAACCGATCTACGAGAAAGAAGCAACAATATACAAATGCGGATATTGAAATGAAGTTCAATCCCATTGAAAATCAATGAAGTGTTTTTTCTTCATGTCAATGTGGTTTACTCGTCTGTGCAAACTACATAGCTGTCAGTTCCGTGTGAACGATAGAACAGAATGGTGAAACTTGCCGCGTCGATAATATGCGCTATTCATAATAATGTGTGTCACCTTCTTACTTAAAGAAATAAAAAGTGACAGACAATATTTGGATAAGTGTAATAATTTGTAATTACATGTATGTATGATCTACTGCAAATGTACATTCAAATATGCTGCGGTTCTCACTTTCATTTCCAACTAGTATAGTTAGTTGTCTATGTATACAGTTGCTGTATGTAACATATCGGCGGTACTGAACCGAACTCAGTATTTGGTATCGAGAAGCCATAACCGTCGTTTTTTGGATGTTGCGCGATATTGCGACTGCCACCATTTCTGTGCACCTATCACTCGTTCCATCACCTATCATCGTTCCATTCCACATTACAATCAAAAACTGGAAATCAGCACTGTATTAATTATTGGATTGTATGTCAAATTGGTCTTCATTTCGAGGCGATGTCATCAAAGCTACGAAGCTGCAATCTCAATTCATTGAGAGAAATATGAACAGTTCAGCATCCATCTTTTTTTATTATTGTCATTGTCTATTTATTGAATGTTGAAATATTTCCATTCCCAATTAAATTCAAAGTGAGAATACTGCTCAAATGTAAATAGTATTGCTCTAGTGGAACCAACAGATTCAACAGATGTAATCACCACGGTGATTCCTCAATAAGCGATGGTAAATTTCTCATCTTTATTTAGAGACAGAGAGTGCGAATTAATGTCAGATGAAATGAAAATATTACAGGTTGAGATTTTTGTATTTGATCCTAATTAGTGTACCTGCAATTATTAATTAATGCACTGCTTTTTTGCTAATACAGTGTAAATAGGATAATCAAACATTGAGTTGCATTCTCAGTTGAAAATGGGAACAGACCTGAATAGCTGTCATTTTATCCAATATCAAGAAACACCAGCTTCGTTGGGGACTTTTTGGTTTTACTCTTGCGTACTGCGACCTTTATGAAACCACGCTTGAGGCACATCCAAGGAACTGTCCACAGCCGTGCATATTCTACTTCCACGTAGGATTACTTTCTCTAAAATCTTGAATGTCACGAATAGGAGTTAAACAGGTCGGTAGCTGATGACTTTGGTCATTTCCTTTCCTGGTCTAGTATAGTATTGAAGATCCACTTGCGTCTTTTGAACATTCACTTGCATCCAATGCTGAGAAGGCGTCAATCACTAGCTGTGACCTGATTGGCTGATTGCCCACGCAGCTCGTTCAATGAGAACAATTAAAGCGACGAATCCTTGCTTAGACATTGATGGTTTACTAGAAAAAGTCTTTATTAGACATGTCATTAAGTTCACATGTGCTACAATTAAACAGATGCTAGGCTAAAAATCTAAACAATCAGTGTCATGTCAACGGACTACGAAATTATGTCAGACTTCGCGAATCAGCGAGGAAAGAAGGACAAGCAATGCTGCTCCCAATTCGTGCACTTTTCAGCTGTGATCACTGGGATTGCACTTTCTCCAACACTGACCAACAGATGACGTCGCCATTGACAAAGATTCATGCCTCTTTCACGGGCCACGTTTGCGTCAGAAAACTCGGCTTGACGCTCGGCGAGATCATGTTTTACCTTCCACTTCCATGCAGAAAAAGAATTTTCCACAGGCGTCAAAAAAGGTGAATACGGAGGCAAATATTTCACAATGTGAGTTTCTGACACTGGAGGAAGACTTCGGTGACAGGTGGCATTATCAAGAATGAAGATCGCCTGGTTTTCACATCCAACTCGAGAAACCAACTCGTTGAAGACAGACGCAAAAACAGATTTTGACGTGCCTCCAACATGAAATTGATAATGTTCAATACCATTCTGCGGCGAAACCGCCATGAGCAAAGTAACATTTTGCCCTCGTTGACCGTTGACTACACGAACTGCTCCCACGCCCTCGGGTTCGTTGAGTGTGAACATTGTACCCGGTCTCGTCGATGTAGATGCGTCGACCGTAGTTTAGCGCTGTTTCCATAAACCATGTAGCGTAACTGAGTCTTTGGTTCTTCACATCCTCCCTGTTTCTGTCAGCAGGACAAACTTCAAGTTTTTTCAGAGTAAAAAACATGTCTTTACACACTCTTCCGAGATGTTGATCGGAAATCGATGGCTTCAAAGGCGAATGCGCAATTGCAAATTCAAATTGCGGATCGAAATTGCCGGGTTCCCTGATAGAATATCTCGAGCCGCTTCCTTCATTTCTTCGTCCACCTTTCTTGAAGTTGCTCCACCAGCTCGCCCTTCAACTATGTTCTCCGGATCTTCCTGAGCCATTGCCCTTGCCACAATACTCCGAGCCGTTTTTCTATTTATATTCAATTGGTCGGCGAGGAGAAGGTAATCTTCTAAATTAAGATGGCATCTAACAAGTCTGATCTTGTCCTGAACACTTATCTTCGCGCGCGGCATCTCACTATCAATTCTCACTTATCAGTGAATCATTCATTTCATTTATCTGCTTATTCAGAGATGATTCAAAGCGCAATCGTTACCATTCTGCGCCATCCCATCATCACTATTCGACATCTGATCGGATTGTCTTACATTGTTCATTGTCACTTAGAGCTTATTCAATGACAGCGACTTTCACTTCAGCAGCCAATAGAAACATCGATAGTTACCCAGGCAAGTCAATCAATTTGCCAAGATGCAAGTCAATGTTCATGATCTCTTATTCAGTCTTCAATACTATAGTGTTGCTTATTGATAAATGAAAAGAATGCCATGCAAGTGAATTGGAAGTAGAAAGGGCACACTTGCATAAGTATAGTAAAAAGAGATAGCAGTCAATTTTTCAATCGATGAGCAGCGCAGCAAACTACAATTATTTATAAATAATTCATTCCATCAAAATGTTGACCAAGGAAAAAGGAATGTTCGTGTTATTATGCTGATGTCAGGCGAACATGTTTTGCACGGCAATTTTGTCTAGCATTTATTCATTCAATTAAGTATACATGACCTTCAATTACAATCATAGCCCCATTCAATTACAAATTTGTAACCTTAAGTAATACATGCAATGCTGTCCATATAAAATGTCATGAAAAGACTCCGGAGATTAAATTTCATAGATAGGGCAACCCGGGTGACATGAAGTTACATGAAGTTACATACATAAAATAATATAGCGCAACATAAAGGCATGTTAAATTAAGATTATAATGTAAAGATGAATTAATTAAAACATTTATAGAAATCAGCGATTTTTGAATTGAATAAAAGGATGGAGTCTTTTCTTATAGTTTGCGGATTTTTTAATGATTTTTGGTAGTTTCAATAAACTTGTTTTTTTAAGATGATGCATTTAACCTAAAACCATGTATTCAGAAATGTTTTTAGAGTAAAGAAAAATATGATCAATAAATTACTTCACTACAATATGCAACAAATAGTTCACTACACACCTGAATCTCTTTCTCCGGATATATGCGAAGTTGCTGCGAGCACAGCCGACATTTGACTCAGTGGAGAGGATGCTCAGTATGTTGCGAAAGCTTCTATCGAAAGACTTCCGGATAGCATTCTTAACTACAGTGCATTTGTATATGTGTACTACTTCACTGCATGTCAGTTACAAATTAATTTTATAATAATCTCCTTGTTCATCATCCGAAAACGTAATTCAGTTTTGCATACGACTTTTAAATGATGGAATTTTTAATTTCATATAGCTACTTAATCCATACGTCCCTACATTTTCTTGGGTAGCAGTGGAAATCTGCTCTGATCGTTTAGTGACGGAATTTTATTATGAAAGTGTTGTCCTTGTAGCGGTATACTTTGGAAAATAGTTGACTGAGGAACGAATATCGCAATTGAAGAAGTATTGATTTGTCTTTTCATGTAAATGTGCGTAAAAATATATTATAAATACTGCCTTTTTAATAATTGTTAAGTCAAATAAAGGAAAATTATTTGTCAGTTGAAAGGAAATGATCTAGGCTGGCCAGCATTTTCAACAATATCACAAATTTTTGATTTCTTATTCCGCTCGCTTAAGTAGGCACGATCTCGATCAAAATTCAGCGCCTTCAGATGTAGAGGCTATTTGCTACCTTTTCCTCAAATCTGTGTTGTGTAGAAACAAAAATAAAAACAAAATATATAAATTCAGTTACCTACTGTAAGTAATACAGTCCCACGTTTTGTATTTCAAATTATCCATTCGAATAAATTCCTCTTTATTCAGCAATGTTAGCAAAATTTCGTTGGTGGAACTTCTATGCAAGCGATATTGGGAAAAGCTTTGGTTATTCTAATGAAGTTTCGATGCAGGTAACTGTTGGAAACTCTAAGCGAGATTGATGTTTACGGTAACTTTTTTAAAATGGGTTGAAATTCATGCTCCTTTGTAGTAGCTACCAGTAGTACTACTTTCATATCTAAATATGCTAGCGGTCTGTTTATGTTGGAATAACCGACATCCTTAAATAAGTAGACTGTGAGTGAACATAAGCAGCTTCTTGTTCTGTATTTTCGATATTTAAGGAAGCATCAGACTACCAGTCCTCTTTCCTCTGTTCAATTTTTAGTCTTCATTCATTTTCTTTTCCTTTTCAGGAAGCATGGATACTACAGCCAAACTGTGGGACGTTGAAACTGGTCTTGAAAATTTTACATTCAATGGTCATACGGCAGAAATAATCGCATTACAATTTTCGCAGACTGGTCGTAGTCTCTTGACTGGTTCATTCGATCACTCAGTTGCTTTATGGGACGTACGGAATGGAGAACGAACTCATCAACTTCTTGGTCATCAAGCAGAAATTTCGTCCGCAGTATTTAATTGGGAAGGCTCGTGTGTTGCCACTGGCTCAATGGATCGAAGGGTGAAAGTGTGGGATGTTCGTTCTACTAAGCAACCATTGCACACTTTAGAAGGCCATAGGGATGAAGTGCTTGACGTAACTTTCGATCTTACTGGTAATAAGTTGGCTTCTGCAAGTGCTGATTGCTGTGGCTTAGTTTGGGATGTTACAGCAAACTATAAAAAAATCGCAACCTTAGAGGGTCATGAGGGAGAAGTCTCAAAGATCACATTCAGTCCACAAGGTGGACGAATCCTCACTGCTAGTGCTGATAAACGTGCTATTTTATGGAGTTCAGAGACTGGCGAAATGATTCAGAAGTTGGAGGGTCATGGAGACGAAATTTTCAGTTGTGCTTTTAACTACGAGGGAGACACAATCATAACAGGATCCAAGGACAACACGTGTCGCGTGTGGAAGTGATGAATCATTGAGTTCTGCAGAAGCAGATGATACAGTGACTCAATCAGAAAGGCATTATGCTACACTTTGTATTCCAGGAATTGAGGCTTAAAAGTGCTACTATGGGTTCCTTATATCGTTAATTGCCGCAAATATATTTTTTCGTAAAACGATAGGTTTATGTCCAAATAATAATGCTATGTAATTTGTGTCTTTGTTCTTTAAGTAATTTTTTACGTTGTCTCAAACATTTTTCGTGTGTTTTTGTCTCTGTTGTGAAATCTTCGAACCGACCAGCCAATAACGAATACTCAAAAGTAGCGTTTAGCTGGCTTCTTCAAAAGTCTAGTATGTGTAAAATACTTCAAATAGAAAAAATATCAAATTGATATCTTGTTTGAAAAACACATAGTTGAAGCTGTATTCATATCAACTAGCCAGGAAGTGCCCATCCATATGCATGTAAAATAACTGTTGGCCCTACTTGCATATTCCATCAGTTGATAAGCATCACTTGAAATTGTTTTTGTTATATGTTGAGATTGCAATGTGAATTACATATCGTTTTCTTGTTGATCGTAGACTTACTCATTACTCATAAATATTTTTTGTACACTATCTCTTCATTCTGACATTGTGGTACTCATAACGTTGAATCATATGAATGAACGTTTAAAGTTTTATTCAAATATTTTTACTTTTCGGAATCTACTCTGTGCTTCGCCAGTTCCAATATTTGATAACTGCTTAGAAATCTTCGTGATGGTCCGTCCATTGAATAAATTTGATTGAATAAAGCTTGGTTTTGCATTTTATCGATCCATTAATGGAATAAAGAAGTCCACTCTCAAGGCTTTATTTAGTTGTATAGTAGTAGTAAGCACATTGCAAATTCAAGTGCAAATGGTGAAATGCTGAGTCATCAGGCGGCCGCAAGTGCAAAATGTGAAATGCTGAGTCATCAGGCTGAACGCAAGTGCAAATGGTGAAAGGCGGAGTCATCAGGCGGCTGCAAGTGCAAAATGTGAAATGCAGTGTGAGGGACATGGCCAAGGATGTGTTGGGAGGAATGGGTCCGTGAGGTGAAAACCGCCCCCCCCCCCCAACGACTCAACTGACTTAATTGGTCGAAAAGACCAAAGTTGTTCAGAATCATGTGAAACAAACTTCTATCAAGGTTTCAGGTTGAAATTCGTCCAAAAAATTTTTTCGAAAATTTTCACTACGGTGGTCTCGACACTTAAGATTTTTTCATGAAAAAAAAAAAAAATTTTCAAAATGTTGGAATTGAGCTCCGAGACCCATCCCATCGTGTTTGTCGGCAAAAGTTGGGTCGGTGAAGTTTCGGTGAAAAAACCGCCCCCCCCCCCCAACGACTCAACTGACCGAATTGGTCGAAAAGACCAAAGTTGTTCAGAATCATGTGAAACAAACTTCTATCAAGGTTTCAGGTTGAAATTCGTCCAAAAAATTTTTTCGAAAATTTTCACTACGGTGGTCTCGACACTTAGGATTTTTTCATGAAAAAAAAAAAATTTTCAAAATGTTGGAATTGAGCTCCGAGACCCATCCCATCGTGTTTGTCGTCAAAAAGTTGGGTCGGTGAAGTTTCGGTGAAAAAACCGCCCCCCCCCCAATGACTCAACTGACCAAATTGGTCGAAAAGACCAAAGTTGTTCAGAATCATGTGAAACAAACTTCTATCAAGGTTTCAGGTTGAAATTCGTCCAAAAAATTTTTTCGAAAATTTTCACTACGGTGGTCTCGACACTTAGGATTTTTTCATGAAAAAATTTTTTTTTCAAAATGTTGGAATTGAGCTCCGAGGCCCATCCCATCGTGTTTGTCGTCAAAAGTTGGGTCGGTGAAGTTTCGGTGAAAAAACCGCCCCCCCCAACGACTCAACTGACTAAATTGGTAGAAAAGACCAAAGTTGTTCAGAATCATGTGAAACAAACTTCTATCAAGGTTTCAGGTTGAAATTCGTCCAAAAATTTTTTTCGAAAATTTTCACTACGGTGGTCTCGACACTTAGGATTTTTTCTTAAAAAATTTTTTTTTCAAAATGTTGGAATTGAGCTCCGAGACCCATCCCATCGTGTTTGTCGTCAAAAGTTGGGTCGGTGAAGTTTCGGTGAAAAAACCGCCCCCCCCAACGACTAAACTGACCAAATTGGTCGAAAAGACCAAAGTTGTTCAGAATCATGTGAAACAAACTTCTATCAAGGTTTCAGGTTGAAATTCGTCCAAAAAATTTTTTCGAAAATTTTCACTACGGTGGTCTCGACACTTAGGATTTTTTCATGAAAAAAAAAAAAATTTTTTAAAAATGTTGGAATTGAGCTCCGAGACCCATCCCATCGTGTTTGTCGTCAAAAGTTGGGTCGGTGAAGTTTCGGTGAAAAAACCGGCCCCCCCCCCCAACGACTCAACTGACCAAATTGGTCGAAAAGACCAAAGTTGTTCAGAATCATGTGAAACAAACTTCTATCAAGGTTTCAGGTTGAAATTCGTCCAAAAAATTTTTTCGAAAATTTTCACTACGGTGGTCTCGACACTTAGGATTTTTTCATGAAAAAAAAATTTTTCAAAATGTTGGAATTGAGCTCCGAGACCCATCCCATCGTGTTTGTCGTCAAAAGTTGGGTCGGTGAAGTTTCGGTGAAAAAACCGCCCCCCCCCCCACCAACGACTCAACTGACTAAATTGGTCGAAAAGACCAAAGTTGTTCAGAATCATGTGAAACAAACTTCTATCAAGGTTTCAGGTTGAAATTCGTCCAAAAAATTTTTTCGAAAAATTTCACTACGGTGGTCTCGACACTTAGGATTTTTTCATGAAAAAAAAAAATTTTCAAAATGTTGGAATTGAGCTCCGAGACCCATCCCATCGTGTTTGTCGTCAAAAGTTGGGTCGGTGAAGTTTCGGTGAAAAAACCGCCCCCCCCCCCCCCCCCCCGCCGGCCGCCCCCCCCCCCAAACCGACTCAACTGACCAAAATTGGTCGACAAAGTACCACAGTTGTTCAGAATCATGTGAAACAAACTTCTATCAAGGTTTCAGGTTGAAATTCGTCCAAAAAATTTTTTCGAAAATTTTCACTACGGTGGTCTCGACACTTAGGATTTTTTCATGAAAAAAAAAAATTTTTTTTCAAAAAGGTTGGAATTGAGCTCCGAGACCGCATACCCCATGTGTTTTTGTCGTCAAAAACGTAGTGGGGTCGGGTGAAGTGTCGAGTGAAAAAACCGCCCCCCCCCCAAAAAACGACTCAACATGGACGATAAAAATTGGTCGAAAAGGACCAAAGGGGTTTTGTATCATGCAAATCATTGTGAAACAAACAAACTTCTATCAAGGTTTCAGGTTGAAATTCGTCCAAAAAATTTTTTCGAAAATTTTCACTACGGTGGTCTCGACACTTAGGATTTTTTCATGAAAAATTTTTTCGCACAATTTTCTACGGTGGTCTCGAAACTTCGGATTTTTTCGTGACAAAAAAAAAAATGTTTGTTCTCTCAAAATGTAGGATTGAGCTCCGAGACCCATCCCATCGTGATGTCGTCAACAGTTGGGGTTATTCCCGGGGGAGGGGGGGAAGTTTCGGTGAAAAAACCGCCCCCCCCCCCCCCAACGGGACTCAACTGACCAAATTGGATCGAGAAAGACCAAAGTTGTTCAGAATCACATGTGAAACAAACTTCTCCATCACGGTTTCAGGTTGCAAATTCGTCCAAAAAATTTTTTCG